>VYZR01008089.1:27194-37819 GCA_013400675.1 Oxylabes madagascariensis
GGCATATTAGACAATGCAATCATAGTGTATTGTCCTTATCGTGTACAATTCCTTCTAAATGTAACCCTACAAATTGATCCAGCACACAATAAACTATGATTGCATTGTCTAATATGCCCTCAGTAACATTGGGAAATTATGAAACAATCAGTGTAACCGAATTAAGTTAATAATTATTGTAGACAAAAGGATAGCCAGGGGTAGCATCTCTGTACAACTTATCTGAAATTACATGCTACAGGTGAGGCAAGGAGTAGAGATTGCACCTGACTGCCTTTTAGCTTTGCTTGGTCACAGGGGCGGCCAGGAATAAAATGCTGCAAACTAATGCGGTCAATAAATCACACTGTGGGACCGTGGCTACACACAATGTGTAGCTTCACTCATTAGGAAGCCTCATTTCTGAAAAGGTAGAGTCTAGAAAATAATCACTGGTAATGAGAGACCTTTTTGTTTTAGTAGAGCCATTTAGAAAGAAAAAGCTAAAGAAAGATGGAGGAGATAAGGAGGAAGAAAACATTATCATTTTCCCCCACCAAGAAGAGTCTAATTACAGCCATTTAACAATTCTGTCAGTGTGTGCCTTGTGTCCAGAATTACTACAAACCTTTGCCAAAGAAGTCTGGTGCACCTTTAAAGTTTTGGGTATTTTTTTATATTAACACCAGGCAAATTACAGTGTAACGGGACAAACTGAGTCAGGCAAAAGCTCTGCCAGTTCAATGTTCTGATAATGGCTAGAAAGAACCAAACCAGAGCAAATGTACACCTTATTACACTGAAATTCATTACCGTGAAATTCCATTCCCTAAACAGGAATGGAATTGATAAAAGTGTGTGATACTCTTCCAAATCCTATAGTCTTTCATTTTGCCAAGTGCACTGATGTTAAAATACAAGATCAATTTGTTTACAGCCAAGTTTGTCTCACAGAAAATGCTGTTGGCACAAGACACGTACTGAAAGCAAGTGGATTTGCTGTCCTATGTCTAATTTTGTTGGCTCTTAGCCTTTCAGAGCTGACACAACCTAACACAAGGCTTGCAGGATTACAACTTAAAACCCTGCCGGCTAAAAGATGTCCTGCTCTTAAGTCAGGATATGCACCACTGAGTCACCAAGAAGAAAGAAGCTGTGCATAGGCAGCTCCATAACTTCTTCAATAATAAATTCTGCTGCCAGATTCACTTTTCAATATCTTAAAAAAAATTAGCAAGTTTTGGATTTGCACCTCCATAGAAGCCCATTCCCAGAACTTAAGAGTACACAACACATTAGTAGGGCAACAAGAAAACAAGTAAGTAGTAACAATGTGCTACAAATGAGACAGAAATCCTAGACTTTTTATTTTATTTAAATGTAACAATGAAAAGACATTAATTTAAAATTAATTTTAATTAGAACAAAAAAACCACCTCCACACAGGGTACATATAATAGAAAATATAAAGATCTACCTCCAGAATATCTATCAGGACATTCTCTTCTGGCTGCTTCGTGCTCCGGATATTCTCCAGCAAGATGGAGTAGTAAACACCTTGTGGGTCAGACTGGTACAGGTTGTATGTGTCTGTCTGGTACCACTCCTGTACAGCCACAAACACCTGGTTTTCATCTGTACTGATTATCTGTAAATCCTGTAGGAAAATAAGGTACATAATGACTAATTTTTCACACAATTTCTATTTTAAAAACAGTAACTTGGTCAGGAGAGTTTAATACTGGGGGGAGGGGAAACATCTGAATGTTTAAAAACAGTAATCTCCCAACATAATAATAATCAGCATGCTTTATCCCACTGCTCCGAGGTGGTTCCTCACTGCCTTCTGACTGCAGTGCAAACCACCATAGTGAAGAAAAAAATCATGAATATGCAATAGCTGGAATCTGCTTTGACTTTAGCAGGAAATGACTTCTCGAACAGAAAAATAGGAAAAGGATTAAAAACCAAGTGACTGATTTTCCAAGATCTGGATAAGACTCAATGGAAGATTGAAACAATGTTAACAAAGCTAATCTAAAAAATAATTTTCTAGTAGTATAGTAATGAAAATTAGGTAAAAAAATAGCATAGCACAAAGAGGATCAGATATAATGTACAGCAGTTCACATAGGAATTAGTACTTATCATGCACACAGCTCATGTGTATTATAGTAGATTAGATTAATTTGTCTATCTATGTCTACAGAACCACTTAAATATTCAACAGTAATAACAGGAGAGTCAACATTCTGCATTCATTTCCCAAGAATTTCAGGTATGGATATTGCTGCAGCTTGCTTTTAGTTTTCCCAGCTTCTTCACTCCAAATGTCTCAGACCAAAAAAAAAAAAAAAAGCACAGCTGGGGAAAATAATTTAACACTGATATTAAACAGAAGAAATAAATCAGGAAGTAGCAACACTGAACTAAGGTTAGGAAAGAGAATAAAGGGACATGAGTTTGCAACACGATATGACAGCATAAAGGCAGATGTTGGGGCTATGTAAGAAATGACATCAAGTCACAGAGACTGAAAGCTTGTAAACTCTTCATGACCTTGGTAGTTAACTGGGATACTGTATTCAGTTCTGATCACCTTATTACTGGAAAAGTACTAAGGCAATGGAGTGAATATTAAATAAAGCTACCAGAATGTCAAGAGAATATAAATTTAGGATGAATTATCTTTAAAAAAAAAAAAAAGAAAGAAGATATCAAGAAAAGAACTTTGTAAAACTCAAGAATCCAAGTTAAGACTGAAGAAAGTGTGAGAGACAGAGCAACGCTGAGTACTCAGCAAAGAATGGCAGTCACACTGCAGGCAATATGCACAGTGACTGAGGCACTTAGATTAAAAAAAGACGTATAGAAGTAAAATAATGCAGTGGGAAAATTTTTAATACGAACAGAGGAGGGTTATTAAATACTAATAGTTTGGTTAAATTTCAAGTATTTTTGCATACGTGACACATCTCAACACAAAAGAATCTAAGTGAAGTTTCCAATCAATGACAGCTCAATGCTGCTTCCAAAAACTTCCATTTGAACTTTGTAGTAAAGAAAATTTTTGTTGAGCATCCCAGGAATATATATTTTTTTTTTTTGTATTAAAAACTTACTCCAAAGCGGAGAGTCTGGCAGAAATGCCAGCAAAACACAGCAACTGATCACAATAGCTTCTTTTAAAAGCCTCTTTAATGTACTGAATGTTTCATCTGCTGCCTTAAACCAGGGCAACATGAGGCTTGGTAACCCACATTATACCACGTGGAAAGTTCCCATGACTATCTGATAATAAGGATGGAAGCAAAGCAGAGTCAAAAGGAATAAAGAAACTTTTTTTTTTTTTAATGTGAAAACCTCTAGAAAACCCTTAATATTCCATGAAGCCAGGAGCTTTCTGCAAAATCATCATCTATATTATTACAATAAAACATTTATACAGTGCCACAGAAAAATGCAAAACTCCAGGGAATGCAGGCAAGGCACTTTCCATGCCCCACTGCTTTCCCACTCGATGCTTTCCCTGGTGAGGTGGCAGTGGTTGCACGGGTGGCCCTCAGTGGCAGAGGTAAGAGCTGGGGGCAGGCTCAGCTCTGGGGCTCTCATCCCAGGGTGGGGTAGGAGCAGCTGAGCCATCAGAAGCAACATGCAAAGAGCCAAAACGTGCAGTGCACACGGACAGAGAGATTAATTTTGGGCAGACTGTAGGGGTCAGGTGAGGGAAAAATGGGTTGGAGGCAAAAGTTTGCTCAGCAAACGAGAGTTCACTTTTCTCTTGGCAGCGGCTGTTACTAATAAAGATGTTTGTCCACTCAGGCTGCTGGTTGGCAACTTTGCTGAGACAAGAGCTTAACTGATCCTGGTCTTAGCAAGTGAAATTACCCTTGCACTGCCTTGAACTTTGCTCCTTCCTTTCAGAATTTACGCTTTCAGATTTCCAGTTCGGCCTTACAGCTATATTCCTTTCACAGTGATTTGTTTTCACTCAAGAAACAAAGGAGTCCTTCACTTATACTACCTTGCAACAGTCCTGTGCAGCATTTCCTGCCCAGTGCTTTCTGATACAATCCTCCGGGAAAAGTAATTGACAACACGAGGAAAACTGCAAATTTCATGCCCAATTGTTCAACTTATCTTTCAAAATCCTGGATGACACAAACTGCAGAAAATCTAGTTAAAACAAAGGTAAACTGTCATCTCACTCTTGTACTATTCCTCTACTGAAAGGTGGATTTAAAAAGAAGAAATTGATTGGCAAATACAGGGGATGGGGTGTCACTGCTCAAGAGGTGAGAAGCACATGGACAGGGGACATCAGCAAATATTGCTAAGACAGAACCTACTGTCTGTCACCTAAGAGTTAACTAGAAAGGATGTATGAGGAAAAAAAAAATCTTGGTGGAGGGAATGCACGTTTTTACTGCTTTATCTAATTCATGGACACAGATACAACCTTAGGCTGTAGCCTCAGCAGATCCTACAAGGAAAGCATTTATTCTTTTATGATTTCATGCTTGGACTACAGCAATTGCCTTCTTGCTGGGCCTCCTGCTTTCTCTCTCTCTACATTCCGCAAGCTACTCAAAGTGCCACCGATCATCTCATTTTTCTGTAATTATGCTATTCACACACAATTTATTCAAAATCATTTATAAAGACCTTTTTTACTGTTGCTAGAGATCTTCAGGGTTTGGAACATTTCTTATTGTCTCTGTTCAGATGTTTGGTATCTCCAGGCTTCATTTTCATACACATTCAGTATTTAAGATCTTGTGGTTTTCTTTCACTTCCATGCTGAAATGAGAGTCCATGTCCATCCAGATGTCCAAGGCAGAACCTTCTCCCCCATTTGCCATAGCAACCATGCTGTTTCCTCTGTGATATGCTGATTTCTCCACGGGCATTTCTCTTATCTTTATTACTTTACTTTTGCCCTCTCAAGTCTGCCATGCCTGCTTTACTGTATCTCTTGCTGACCCAAGTATCCATGCTCTTGCCATTTCCACTTTCCTCCTTCTCTTTGTTTTTGCAAAGCTCACCAGTGTCAGTTGATATCAGCCATAGACTGTGATTCCCAAATACCAGCATTCTCCCTTTATCTCCTCTTCTTAGGTTGCAAGCTTTCGCACAGCTCTGAGATTCTATGAGATGTATTTTTTTTTTTTCAAACCTCTAAGCCTCCATGAGATTTCTCTGTTTTGTTTACTGAGGTGTTTCTTGTGCACTATATTTTGCAAATTCCTTTGTCACAATTTTTCCTTCATCCTTCCCTCTTCACTGGGACATGTTATGCCACACAAAGCACAGAAATCTGTGTATTTATCACTAAAAATCTGTGCAACTACTCATAGGTCCAAGGCAGCCCATGGAATTAGAATTAAAGACAGCTGGAGATCTGTTGAATCAGAATTACTTTTCTACAAAAAATGCTAAACAAATCCTGATCAAAGACTTCATAATAAAACTTGGCATGATTAAGTTAAGCATCCAGTGACAGGTCATGTAACTCCTGCTCTCTCAGGGATTTGTAAGCCGCTATGTTTGTACTACATCAATAGCAGAAAACTTAATTAACACACAAATAAGACAAAGACAGTTTCAAAGTGATACCCAAAATAATTAGGCATTTACAGAAGGCCAACTTATGCCAAAAGATGAGCACCACTTCAAAGAAACTTCATATCACACGGACAGACACGGTCTGTTAAATAAATGATTCTGAGGGTGTACACAAGGCATTGAAAGAACTGTGCATGTTCAGCCACGACCTGGAGCATAAGCATCCAAGAAACTGTTCCAGCAAGTACACAGACACAATCAAATATTTATTCTTGAAAACACTGCTTAAGAATTGTTTCTTTACTTCTGACACAGAGATACCAACATGATCAGTCTTTCCGTAATTACCTGCTTTTAATGTAGTCAGGTCTGTTATCACACAAAGCTGAATGAACACCCAATCAAAAGTTGGTCCAAAAAGCCCAAAGCTATTAAACAGAGTTGGGATACGGGGGAGTTGTGGATAGCAGGATTGAAGGAAAGAGGTTTAAAAGAGGAAGGGAAGAGAAATGAGCTGTTTTCATTGTATACAGTCACATACCATCTACATTCAGTAACTGACCAGCCTGTAAGTCTGCAAATACTTTACAGAATTTTGTACTCAAAAAATGCTCAGTATGGTTTACCTATTACTAACTGTGATAAGAAACTCTATGACACAAGGAAGTACAATTACAGCCTGAAGACAGAAGGCTCTAAAAGATGACAAAGATTGTACAGCCCACCAGCGCTCCATTGTCTACAACATGCTGATGACATAGAAAGTATCATTCAGTGAAAATACTGTAGGCCAGTATAATGATACACAGGCAGGACTGTGCTGTTTCAGGCAATAAGGCAAAGAAAAGAGAACCTCAACATTCTTGGGTTTTAAACCTTGCAATTTTTGGTCAGATGTCAGAATTCTTCCCCTTTGCAATCTTTTAATGCTGTGGTTGAGTGAAATGTTAACATGAAATAAGCAGCAATATATTAAACAGAGAATGGTGATGAGTAAATGTATCAGTAGTGGAACAGATGTAAGCACCCAAGGCTCTGTAGTCTCATTCTTGACCTCCAGATGTACCCCATTTATACCCCTGTAATCTCTCAAGCACAATTAAGGTAACTGGATGGCACATATCCCAAAGATAATCCTCCTAATCTTGCTTGCCTGGCCGAGTGAAAAAAGTTCAAGGAGAGAAATCAATAAGTAGCACAGTGAAGAAAAGAACAGTTCCTTGAATCCTCCTCAGATGGATTTGTACAACCAGCAAGCCAGACAGCTGCTATAGCTCAGGTTCACTGCCTGCTCTGGTGACACTGCCTGGGAAAGGAATATTTCCCTGGCATCAAATGCCACTGCCACCTGCATTTCTATTTTGTTCCCTTTTTTCCTTTGCTCAAGAGCCATTCCAGTGGACTTTCAGAAGAATGGAGCTGCAGCTGAAAACTGCTCTTCTGCCTGGTACAGGGGAACAGCATCAGCCAAAGCCTCCCAGGCTGGTGAGTGCCAGAGGTGGTGAGGGGGCTTCCCAAGTAGAACAAAAATTATTGGGAGACTAAGAGCTTTGCTAAATGAGCTGCCATAGACTCAGTAGTTTGCAAGCCAACCATCAGACAGCTAAATCCTTAGAGAACATCACACAAAAGGGCTACAGGAATCTTCTACCTTTTCTGCTGCTAATGGATAGGCCCATTTAGGGATCGTCTTATATCTATTATTGAATGATACAGCCAATTTCAAAAGTAAGTCATTGGTTAAAGCAGTGATGTGTATTCAGACTGAGGCAAGGAAGAGGTGGGCATGCTTTGAGGTGACTAAGTGATAATCAAATAAAAACAATACATGGATCTGATAAAAGGCTTCTATAGGAGATTCATACTACCATGAACAAAGTACAGACTTCAACCTATTTCTTAGGGCAATAGGATGTTTTTGTTCTTTTGTTTTTGTTTGCTCTTCCACTATACTTCCATTTATCTTGGTTACCTGAAAAATTTTACATTATTGCTCTTTCACAAGATTGAAAATACATACAGAGATTGAAAAAAATGAAAGAGGCTTTTTCCACACCATATCTTTTCGGAACTAAACTTTCTGAATTGCAGCAGGATACAACAGACAAAGGAGCTCTTGCATCATGAAGGTTTTGTAGGAGGCACGAATGAATGCAGAACCAATCAATGCCTTGTATCAGCTTTTAAAAGGAGATCATTATCAATGGAATATATTTAAGAGAGATGGGAAGAGGATTCAGAATAGATAAATTATTCCAAATTGTAATAGTAAAAGTGCCATAATTTGTAGCAGCTTGGCTGCTAATTTGGCTTGGTTAAAAATTTTGTTAACAAATTTTTTTTGCTTAAACTCTCAGAATGAACTAGTTCACAGTTTTATTGTTACCCACACCAGAGCATGACTCAAATACCTGAAAAAGGACCAGACCCAATGTACTCCTCCCTCTCTCCCTCCCCAAATTGCACTTCTCAAGGCAAGGGTAATCAGAGCTGCAGGAACGTTTGTGCAATAAAGCGTGCTGACAGTCTGGATGTGGCTTCAGCCTGTGCCTCTGGGCAGGCTTGGCCTCCCAGCAGTGGCAGCTGAACCTCTGCTCCAGGCTGAAAACAGTCCAAGGGGGATTGCTGGGTCCCCTGGGACACTCCTGGATGCCTAACCAGCCAAAGTGACACACAAATGTAGCTCTTGGCTGCTGCTCTTGGCTTGATTTTGGTATTTGCTTTCTAGGAGTTCCTAACTTCTGATACAGTTTTAGCAGCACAGAACAAGCAATCTTGGTGAAATGGAATACAGTATAAAAACCAGTACAACTTTGAAAACAACAGTTTGAAAATTCCTCTTCTGTTTTGGGGAGCATACAAGCAACCTTTGATATGGTCTCACCAGGCTTTGCTTCCACCTTTCCTGGCAGCAGCCACCACTTGTCAAATGCAGGAGACAGCTGTGGGATTCCATGCAATGTCAGCATCAAATGNAGAAAAAAGGTTAAAAAATTATCTGAATCCTGATGGCTCCCAATGACTCTGTTGTCTGTAGACACAGAGCTATGATGTGTTATAAAAAGGTGATCTCAGAGGCACGGAGGAGCTGGAGCCCAGAAACTTTACAGAGGCAGAGCTTGGCTGGAAGCTGCTTTTAGCAGCCTTTCATTCACAAGGAAGGAGGACTGTAGATAAGTCCAAAGACAAACTATTCTTTTCTAGGTTTCTTTTGGGGGATGCATTTGAACAAATACAAACACAAATGCAAACAACATAAAAAAAGAGAATAACTTTGCAGATTTTAAACCTTTTCATATTGAAAGGAAAATGAGACATCAGAAACATTTTCTAACTATTCAGTCTGAAACTGCTCGTTCTATCTCTATATGCAAAATCATAATGAAAGGAATCTATGCAGCAAAGAATAACATCTGAAGAACCCAGCCCTGTTCCCTAAGACTAGAGGCTGCCTTTTGGCACAGCTCTCCTGACATTGTTAGGCACACCTTGACCAGTCTACAGCATCTTCTGACTTGGCTACAGTTTTCCTGCCCTGTATACAATTACTGCTCAAAAATTCTGTCCACAGACTACTTGGAAAGAGATATTTTTAACACCTCATTTCATGCTTTTGAGAGAAATTAAATACAGCATGTTATAGTCATGCTTCATCTCCTGGTTAGGCAAAATCTAATATTTAAAATTCTCTGAAACTCAGATCTTTCAAAACCTATTGTTTTTAATCAATCTTAAAAAAATCCTTTGTAAATTCATCCATTCTGTTTATCTCCTACCACCATAAAAGAAGAAACTCCACAGTCACATGTTCTAGATATACTTTTAATGTGCCAGTGTCTTTGCTGATATCCTGTGTCTTTGCAAAGTTCCATGATGCAATTCTACTGCACTTGGATGATTATCACTGAAATATAGCATTGTGAAAAATTTCAGAGCTGTGTTCGTATTTAGTTCAGTAGGTAAAATTTCTGTTGTAATGTGAAGACATCAAATCACTTTAAAAAAAAAAAAAAAAATATATCTTTCTCAGAAAAGGTTAAAATCTTTCATATTCACCACTATTATAATGTCCTAAAACTATGTCTGGCTTCCAGGCCCTCTTACTGAGATTTTCGACTCTGTTTTGTGCAGATACCAAAGAAACTTCTCCTGGAAGCATTGTCAAAATGCTGAAGAGATAATATTTACTTCATTCCTCTTGTTGGGTGTTGCCTGAACTAGCAAGAGCACAAAAACATCCCTTTCAAAATGACATAGTCGACCTGTTCCTAGATAGCTATAGACTCTATCCAAAATGAAACCATTAGCTTCTAATTTATTTATTCAGTCAGGCCTGGGGTAATCCACTTAGTAAGAAAAAAAAGAGAAAAATAAACAAAAGCCGTATTTTCCAAAGCAAAGAATTGAGCATGGAGCACTATTTCAAACAATCCAGACTTCATATGACAGAAATACCAGGGAATTGTGACTGACACTCTATGAATGTGTCACAAGCTCCTTGTTTACACTCTGCTTCCCTGCCTTGCTCCTTAATTGCTTATTTGTCTCCCAGGGCAGAGTTCAACAGGCTGCAGCCCCTTGAGGTGTCCATGTTTGGCATATTTTGACACTCAAGAGCTGGATATTCTCCTGCTGTTTTCCTGACTACAATTTCCCCCAAGAAAGAATAAAGGCTGCCTTGAAGGCCTGAAACACAAGGAAATACTTTGTGGAAGGGTTGGTCTATATACCTGTCCTTGACTATACATTTCTTGACAAGGTAGAGAGATAGAGAGATAGAGAGACAGAGAGATAGATACTTCTGTAGTGCTACTAGAAGCATATCCAAGTTTCAGATTCTTGTTCAACTAATACCTGAGGATTTGATCTGAGATTCTGGTAATATGCTGTACATTTAAAATGAGAAGTCTTCAGACCACTATTTATACTGACGTTAAAAAAAAATCTAATATGAAAAAATCCTGAGATTAGCATGTTTTCGTCATAACAACAAAAGGAAATAAATTGTACTCTAATGTCCTTCATTAAATGAGCAATGAATTAAACCAATGCAATTCAAGGCATGAAAAGAAAACAGCAGG
>VYZR01008096.1:0-14213 GCA_013400675.1 Oxylabes madagascariensis
TCTTTTCCAACCTTAATGACCCTGAGGTTGGCTCGGTTACAGCCTGGTGGCAATAACGATCCTGTGATTCGGAGCTGCAGAGGGAATGTGACAGAGCAGGGCAGCGCCGGCAAGGCTGCGGCAAGGACGCATTCCCGCTGCCTCCGGCTGACCCGGGGCACGCTCCGGGCACCCACGCCGCTGTGCTCAGCCCCACGGTCACTGTCTCCTGCTGCCGCCTTGTCACAGATGTGGGCGTGGGCGCAGCAGACCTTGGTGCTGATGATAACACAGAGAAAATCCTCCACTGGCGTTGCAGCTGAGCACTGAGGCATCCGGAAACGCCAACAGCGTGAGTGCTTGTGCAACTGTAACTCAGCTCCTTTATGCATGGTGGGATGCGAGTGCTTGCTGGTTTTTCCACCGAAGGATTTTTCATTTATTCTGCAGAGATATTTTGGATAATTCCCTCATTCCTGGGGTGCTCTTAGATTGGCAAGTGCTGAACACTCCTCATTACATTTGGAGCTGTGCTCTGAATGTGCAAAACATGGTAAAAATTACCAATGTTCCCAAACCCCTGGTCTAGGGGCCTCAAATCTCAGAATCTGGGTGTGCTCTTGTAGGTACTTATCCTGATCCTGACACATGTCTCTTCTCCAGGGCAAAATGAGGCATCATCAGTCTCCTACCCACTGCATAAGTCTGGTGAGTGCAGTAATACCTGCAAAACACTCACTTGTGTGGGGTACACGTGGAAGACCTGTGGCTCTGCAGGCAACCTGGGGCTGCAGCAGTGAGTCCTGACTAGCTGGAAAGGAAGTCCTAAACATCTTGCCGCTTCCTGAAGGAGCCAGGGGCCCTGCAGAAAACCAAATGTTGCCACAGGCTGTCGGGGTTCCAGGTGTTGGCAGAGCTGTGAGTCCCATGCAGGACTTTTCAACTTTAATATTCTCTTATTGTTGGGTATTTGGTGTTTTCCTTTCCTAATTTAAGTAATTAGCATAAAAATAGGACACGGAAAATATTTTCTCCTAATATGTGACATTTACAGCTTGCCTGCAACCAGTGGGTAGGGAACCACCGCTTGGGCAGATATCTCCCCTGCCACAGGGCTCAGCCACCAAGGTCAATCCTAATCCCACCGTCTCTTTGTGCTTCCTAGAGATCTGGCTTCGTTTTCTATTCTCCCCAGAGACCATGCTGGCATTGGGTGAGGACATGGTGGTGGGAGTGAAGCCTTGGCCTTTCCTGTTGCTGTTGGGGCCATTGGGTTTGGGGCCTTCCGAGGTGGGCAGCCAGGCAGCCGTGTCCTCCTGTCCGGCAGCGCCCTGGCCCATAGCAGCAAGGCTATGAGGAGGTCAAGGCTGCGTGCAAACAGGCACAATCTCAAATAAATGAGGTCTCAGTGCTAACACCTATGATTTATGTGCATTTTCAAAGCCTCACATGAACATCTTTTTAGTCCTTAAAAGATCACTTTGAAGTATGTGGTGTTCGTTATCTCCCTTCTGTGGAGTAGGGAAGCTGACAGTTTTCAAATGAGATTTTAAATATCTTATTGCAGCATGCACTGCAAAATCCTTTGTCACATTTGAGGGTGCAGCCATTCAAATCAGACAGATGTGATTATTTGCTTATTTACATATGATGAGTTTCTCTGCTCTAACACCTGTACCCCAAAAGCAGATTATGAAAACAGTCTGGTAAGGGGTAGTGATTTTGGCAATGCAGAAGTGCTGCTTGCAGAGCAAGCCAGGCTCAGTGGCCCTGACTATTGTGCTGATTGATGCCAGGGGCTGAGGGATGGACACTTGGATGCGAGGCAGGTGCGATGCTCCTGACACCCTTATGCCTCTCTGCAAGTCAAAATCAGAAGCACTCACTGCTTCTTTGATGAGATGAGGAGATGGCCAACAGTGCTGTACAGTGCCTGAGATTTTCTGGAATAGTGTATACTGAAATCACACACGTGGTTTTTCTTCCTGCTTGTTTCAAATACCTGTGATCATCCATGCCCCAAAGCATGGCAACATAAGGGGAGCAAGTACCTTCTTGGGAGAGAAGAGGGGCAGTCAAGGAGCTGTCTGCTGCGGCAAAGATGGTTTACAGAACAGAAACCAGAGGGAAAGTAGTTACCCCTATCCTGAGGGGATGCACTTCCGTCTTCATCTCCTTCTGGAACATAGCAGCTCTGATGCTTTCTGTTGCCCTGATCCAGGCCATAGAGAGGGCAGGGAAACGTTGCTAGATCATTTCAGAGGGATGCCAGTAGCAGGTAACTATGACCAGCTAGAAAAGATATTTCACTTTGAAGAGCATATGGATGGAGAGCATTAGGAAGGGAGGGCACGTGCACTGCAATAGCCATGCTAGTTGGAACAAAAATAAAAATAACAGCATTTTACAGCTGACTCGTGGTTTTTGCAGGTTCTACACCTCCACAGAAATTAAAGAGTCAAGTGAGAGGGAAGTGTCAACATGAGAGCTGAGTGGATAAATCAATTTTCTGCCATTTGCATGGACTGGAGGAGGTGTGGAGAGGAAGGTTTTCAAAGTACTTGGTTCCCAGGAGTTATCTTTACAAAAGCCCTTGCCTCTGCAATGCCTGGTATTGAGTGTGGTCTAGAAGGCTAAGGAAGGGCAGAGTACCTTGTTAGGTGTTTACTGTTCCTCTGCTCTCCCTGGACACAGTGACACTGGGAAAAGACATGTAAGGAAGGCAAAGCAAGAAGCTGCGGAAGGTGGAGGAGCAGAAGGGTTTCTGAAATGTGTCAGACAAACACAATTTGCCCGCAGCTGTGGTGTCTCTCTGAAACACTGAGCCACTATTCTCCTCTACAGCGGGTTAGAAATCTGACAAATTCCACTCATGGACTGCCCACCTTCAAGATTTACTTTTTGCTCTTTTTTTTCTGATGAAGTGACCTCATTGGTCTGCTCTTGGTGAAATGCCAAGCAATTCGCATTAATTCGCCTGACCAGCTGTAAGAACCCGATTGCCCTCCTGCAGCCCTCATTACGCACCCTCCCTGCTGATCCAAACACAGAAAGGTCAGGAGGGTGAGCTTCAGTAAATTATAAGAGATACACCCTTGGCTGCTGTGCTGTGTCAGCTTGTTCTCTTGCATCTCTACACCGTATCTGCAGTTTGGTCACTCAAGGAAAGACTGGTTCCCTTCTTCCAGAAAACAAAAGCATCAAGAAATCCTAAGGGAAATAGAATAGGTGAGGGGGGTTGATCCCTTCATGGACAACCCCTCATAGACCTTTATACCACGGCCCTTTAAAAAGAAAGTATTTCTTATTGTTATCAGTACTGGTTCATTCACGACATGTTTTTCACGCATCCAGAATGTCCTTGACACTTGCACTTGCTTGAGAGAGGTGCTGGAAGAGCTGTCCCTGCAAAAGCCTGGTCTATGCAGGGCTTCCAGAGGTGTTTGCACCCTCACAGTGTTTTCACTGAGCCTTTAACAGCATGACATGTCCTGCTGCAGCAGAGCAGCAGAGTGTTGTTCCAGGGACTCAAGCTGAGTGAGTGTTGGCCAACAGATCTAGGCCGGAGTCCAGGAGCCAACATGCTGGTATCTTGCAAATTCTTCCCCCACCTCACTTCCCTGCTCCTGAGGATACTCAGCTTTCCAGACAGCAGTCTGTGTTTATCTTGCCTATAATGAGGAGCACAGCTGTGGCTGTCCTCTTTGCTTTGGGTGCCTTTTTTTTTTTAAACCCAATGGTAAATGGAGTTGAGGAAAGAGCAAGAAAACTTTGAGAAATAACCCAAGCCAAGAACATGTTGTAAAGGGAAAGTGAGTTGGAAATGCACAGTTTCTCAATTAAATTAAAATGTTAGTTAAAAATCTATATAGAATAAAGATCCTGCTGCTCCCACAAATCCCCCTTTTGAAGTCAGTGGTTGAACATCCTATTGCTTTGGCAGTAAGAAATTAAACACATAAATAGTGATGAAGATCTGGGCTATGAAAAATCCACTTGCTTAATTAGCATCTCTCCCTGGTGGCATTGCCAGCTCCAAAATGTGAACTTAAATTTTAAAAAGGCATCAAACAACCCCTGCATCAGTCCTCCTCAGAGTCCCTGCTTTTTAGCAATAGGAAGATCATGTGTTAAATGTGAGGGAGAATATATGGATGCACTGTCCTCTTCCTGGTCTTTAGGCAGGCACTTTTGAAGCCTGTATTGCTGTTGACATCCAGGCCAGCAGTATCACACCACATTGCTGGGGGCTGTGCAGGAACAGCGCAGTGTCCCTCCACTGGTTTGATAGTGCCATTCCCTTATTAGCAATGGCACGTTACATTTGTGAACAGTGCACTGAAAGATGATGGAAATATTTGATGACTCTGCAAGATGAGGTTGATGTGAGGCTGGATTAACTGTGGATCCCTTCATCTGAAGCTTTTCATCCATCTTCCCTTTATTCTGACCCTCCTCAAAGCCTGGTACAAAGCCCTCATCCTGTCACATGCTGGTAAAACCAACACCAGCTGATGTTGAAAGAAGTTGAGTTTTCTTGAAGCTGTCTGAAGCTCAGGCTGAATACACATTTAACATTCTGCGTCCTTTGGAAATGGTGTATTTCAGACACAGACACAGTGGTAGGAATGAAGAGTTGTGAACTTTGTTTAGGGCTTGTCAGCTTAGGTTCAGCCAGCAGCCAGCCAACATGGCCAGACAGGGTGCTTAGGGAGCCCAGATTGGATACAGGGATGAGAGAAACTGGGAGCAGAGCACTGGATAGCTTCTGCCCTTGCATCTTTTTTGGACACAGGAGTTGGTACATCACTGTTCCTGCCTTTTTCACCAGGAAATATCAGCCAACACTCTTGTATATTGCTGGATCTGTGTATACATGAGCCGACCGTGTAGCCAGGAAAGCCAGGTGGGGGAGACATTATGAATTGGCTTATTAAGAGCTGAAAGGTGACTTTGCAAAGACCTGAATGTCATAAGGCACCATAATCTCTTCAGGCAAATAAACAGGATTTTTTTGTCAATTTGTGATCCTTTATGATTTTGAGAGGGCACAGAGCCGCAGACTGTCCCTGATTTTCAGATGAATTGCTCCACTAATACAAAAGATATTCTCATAATAGTCGCAAATTAGTTGATTGCTTGAAGTGCCAGAATCCTTAATGCTCTGCTATTTTAACATATGGAAATTGATTCAACACTTATCATCTATTTAGAGATGTAAATTTATTGAAAAAGATGCCACTTCTTCTTAAGCTTTAGGCAAGCTCTGATACTTAGCTTTCTGGGCACAAGCAGGTTTTTATGAGGACTTACGATTTTAACTGCAGCGATTTACTTTCCTTCTGAAGGAGGGGAGAAGCAGAGGAGAATTGACTGTATTGTCTACGAGGGAAAAAAAAGATACTGGTACAAGCACTGGTGTGAACTGACACAGATAGGGCGGTATCTGGCACATCATACCCTGAGGGTCTTTTCCCAAGCACAGCAGTGGCCCAGACCTTGCCCTAACTTCTGCTGCTATTGGTCTGTAAGTCTACACTGATGTTGGAAGCATCCCTTATTTCTGACACAGTCACTTGCTTTAGGGGAAGAGTAGTGAAAAACCGAGCACAGGCAGTGACAGCAATGACATTGGCCAGGTCAACACTCCATGGAAAAGAAAGCTGCCCTCCTTTCCAAGGTTAGCCTAAGCTTCTAAAAGCAAACAGCCTCAGTCTCTTGGGATGCCTTCCTGCATGGGCAAGCCCTGTGCTGATGTCATGGGCATGAGGCTGCTGATAGGATTAGATGGGAAAGTCTGGAGCCTGGTCCTAGCTGTGCTTTTGATTTGGCATAGTCACTTAGCACCTTATAAGATGGAGATTTGTTTGTATTAAATAGGAATACTGTTCATGCCTTAGAGCTTGTGAAAATATGGGTTTCTCATGTGGAAAAAGATTTTTTTTTAAAGTGGTTGTCTTAGGTATTTGATCCTGTGTTATTATTATTCAGTATGATTCATATATTAATGCAATACCAAGAATGTCTCCATAAGGCCTAATATTATGCTTCTGGGATTAAGCAGTATTTCTTAATGTGTTTCTTATCCCAGTATTTTTGCAGAGAAGCTGGAATGAGGCCAGTTCATGCAATGTGCCTACACATTAGTAGTTAGCCCAGGTCAGGAGAGCACTTACAAAGTGAATGCCCCAATCATCCCTACTTACCCTGCTGTGGTTTGCATCGTGAAGAGGGCACAAGAGGTGCCTTCCTCTCAGATGAAAGGCGGACAGCGTGCACATTTCAATCTCAGCACTCTCCTGCATTATGGATCTGCTCCCAGGCTGTACTACTTGCTAGCACAGATACAGCTGCAGTATATTTATTGCACCTTAAAATCTCTCAATGGCATTTGGGAGGTGAGTTCACTGGCTGAATTAATTAACCACCAAGCCTGGTATTTTTACTGGCTAATGGTTAATCAGGGGCCTTATTTTCTAGTTTACACCACCTTGTTTATGATGTTGAGTCCAGCCTCAGCAGCATGGAAGAAAACTCTGGCTCTGTTTCTGAGGTAAAGCATCTTAGTGTCTTCCATAAACCTGAGAAATTAATTTGGAGTAAGGGTTATGACAGAGGTGGCTTTGGAAGTCACTTCTTGGGGTCTGGCTCAATCAGAATCTTTACTCCCAGTGGGAACTTGTGATGTCCTTTGTCTTAAGACTCACTAGCTCCACTTGGAAAAGAGCGGGAAACCACCACAGCCTGCAGCTGCTCAGTGATCCCCATCCCTACCCTTCCCTTCTGCCATTGCTCTCCAGTTATCCCAGACCCAAATAACTCTCTCTCTTCCCTAATTACGATGACTGCATACCTAAATATAACACTTCTTACATCGTGAAGGAGAGTAACCAGTAATTCTCAGGGCATTCAAAGCTTCTCCACCATATAGGTGACCTCTCACCTTAGTTGTGCTGGGCTGCTATGAGGCTATGGTGTGACTCAGCTGACAGAACACTGTGGCTGCCATCACTGGATGGTCTCTCACCTTTCTGTCCTCTCCACCTCAGTCCCATCAATGGCCCTGCTGTCACCTCCTCTGTGCAAGCCACTCCCAAACGTCTCCTCCCATTCAGCTTCCCAATGCACATGCAGCACAGCCTGTGGCTCCGGTGTAATTGACCATTTTGCTACATGTCCCATACACTTACACAATTTTTTGTCATCTTTGTTGTATGTGATGAGCATGCAGGGCTCATATCACAGGCTCTGTGTTCCTGGCAGACTATCACAATCTTGACACTTATTTGAAGCACTGGAGTAAAACCCATGATGCCCACTGAAGGATTTGGTAGATGTTTTCCTGAGCAGGTGCTTGTTCAGTTTTGTTAGTGTTGTTAATGTCTGGCAGTAGGAAAATGTTAAGGAGGCGTCAGAGCTATGGAGGAAAAAGCCAATTCCCAGGTTATGGAGGAATGATGGCAGAATTTATGGGCTGACAGGGGTGGCAAAAGAGCAGACAATTACATCTTACTGGCAGCACACAGGGCATCTACAAGTGTGCCTCAAAGATTTTCACGCAACATCCTACAACACAGCTAGCTGGTCTAGGAAGAAACACAGGTCAAAATTTTCATGTAAAGCCTTCAACATGGTATTTAGTGCATTTTTACACTCTGCCCTTCACAAAGCCCTATTTTTACAAAAGTTTATGAGAACTAAAACCTCTGTCAGAGGTACCAGAACCTACAGGTTCTGTGGGATTTCAAGTCAGATTCATATGATTCCTTCTGAGATATCCCATCAGTTGTCTCATCTAGTTGTCAGTGCCGTTTAAAAAGCATGCAGCACACAGCAGAACAAAACACGTCAGCCTCACTCCAGTCCCTGCTTCCACCAGCATTGCATAAAAAGTTAAGGAAGTGTGGGTACCCCCACTATACAGGGCACACAAAAACTCACTGACAGAGCTAAACAAAACATGGCGAGGCAAATCACCCCCTCAAAACTCTTGCACAAATCCCTTTAGCAAGGTATTTTCAACCTATTTTTTCTCCAACCTCCACTCCTCCCAGCCACAGGGCAATGGTAGTAGCAATGAATTTTGTGTTCAGTTTACAACAGTGTTGTGAGATCAAGTCAGGCTAGCTCGGGCCATGGCTCCATGACAGCATCCTCAACATATGCAGCATCAGCTGAGGTCTTTCACACTCTCTCATCTTGCCTTTTCTTTCTCTTGTCCAAAGGAGTACTGCTTAGTCCTAATAAAGGCAAAGACAAGGAGGGAGAGGAAGATGGGTCCATTCACAAGGTCTTTGTCATTTACAGTAAGTTTAGAGCAAGGGTGAATACAGCCAATGCATTTGTAATGTTTCAACACCTACCCCTTTTCCTGTAAATTCCTGCAGGATTTTTTTGGCAGCAGAAAGCATAACTATGCTGGAAGTAATGGAATTACAAAAGAAAGAAAGGAAGGGAGTGTAAGCAATGGGAATAGGAAGAAATAGCTAAACAGAGACTTTTCCATTTATATACACACCCTTCTCACATAAACCAGAGGCAGCTATTGCCTAACTGACTATTAGTTTTGTTAATCATCTTATCTTCTGAGAACAGGGTTTGGGTGTAGGATCAACAGCTTTCAGTTCATATGTCTGTCCCCAACATGGCAGCTTCTGTTTGTGAGGCAAGCATCAGCAATACTCTTTTCCTTTTGATAGCACACGTATTTGTGTGGGTGTAACAAACTGTAAATAACCAGACAGACCCAAGATGTCATCATTCATCATCAGCAGGTGAATCCACGGTTATCATCAGAAGCCTTCATCCCATCAAGATGCCCGTTCCTGGGCAGCTATGTTTTCCACAGGATCTCTCTGACTCAGCAGCTAGCACACTGAATAATGAAGCATAGGCAATTACTGAAAATAAGTGTTCTCCAAAACATGCATTTCCAGGCTGTGTTTCTCTTAGTTTTCAAATGCAAATGCAAATGCAAATGAAAATGCAAATGCAAAAAAAAAAAAAAAAAAGAAAGGTAGATGTGCACAGACTGTTGAACTTCCTGGGTTTTTTTTGATAACTCAAGCAAATGGACTGAAGGAGAAAAAAAGACTGCAAAGCCTGGCACATCAAACTCTTTCCATACATATCCATAAACAAGCCTATATCTAGTCTATAATACAGGAAACTGTGCAAAACAACTAAGGCAGAGCATCTTCAAAATAGATGTGCTACCCACAGCCAAATGCAGAGCTATTCCAACACACTCTGAAGAAAAACCTTTTTCCATCAATCTGCCTTCTCCACAAAATCAGTTCAGCCGAGACTTGTGAGAGGAGGGGGATGCTTTGGTGGAACAAGGAAGGGCAGTGCCACCCACTCTTACACAAGTGGCTCTCATCAGGCGGCTGGGACACCTTTTGCCCGGAGGTGGCTGTTCCTGTGGTTTGGCTGGAGTGACTCAAGCCGTGCCTGCTGGCAGGGCTGGTCAGCCCTTGGGGCTGGAACAAGGGCAGAGATGGGTGGAAGTTTTTCTGCACGTGACTAAAATCTGAAACATGAGCTTAGGCATTGCTGCAATTGTATTTTAAGACATCCCACCTGGACAAGCAGATGACCGAATTTGTCCCTTTGGAAACCACGTGATTTTATGAAAAAAAATTGTAACAATATTTGAAATTGTGACAATCTACTTAAATCAAATCGTTGTTTATTACTCCTATAGCAATTCTAGTTATGGGAAGTTATAAGCAGGCCATATTTGCTGGTGAAGTTTAAGGAAAGCCAAACCACTGAAATGGATGAAGTCACTGAACAGAAGAAACCATCAGAAATCAAAGCTGCCTTGAACGGCTCACCCTGCCATGGAGAGCAGGCAGCTCTCCATGAATGCAAAGAAATCCTTAGTTTCAGTTCATTCTCATAATTGTACTCCACGTACACTGTTAATCCACATTTTAACTAACTGGCATATAAAAGACATTCCTGCTTTATGTGGAAAAATTACTGTGTGGTGATAAGATGCGCTAGGGCTAAAATCCTGCAGGATTAGAACCTACCACAAATAATCAAGAATACTTTATTTCATTAACAGGCTTAATCAAAACATTTTAGTCAACTTATTTCTCCAGCATGTTAAATATATTGCTAACTAATTAAGAAAATTCTAAATAATTGCTTGGATTCCATTTTCCATGCATTCCATTTCATTTTCAAATGAAACTTACTGCAAATTATGAACCAATGAACAGGCATCTAATAGGAACAAATAGACAATGTTTAGTGTCTCTTAATACACGAAACATAAAATTTCAAGGGCCTCAATCAAAATGTCAGGCTGGCAATGGCTTTAAAACACAGGTGTTCAGAAAAAATCAACATATTGCTGCTGGTGGTGGCAGCTACCTCTTCTGATATTATTAGTTGCCTACTGCATGGTTACCTTCACAAAATACATTCCTAGTACCTGAGAACTGTGGGAAGGGTGGAGATGCCAGAGAGCTCCTCAGGCAGGAGATGCCAGGAGCCGCTTGGGACAATGGCAGGGAGGGAGGGGCTGGTCACACACTCACAGGGACTGGCTGGCTCACACCCTCGAGCAGGCTGTGGTTACTCACCTGGGTGTGGAAAAGGGCACATAAACAGCTCACAAACAACAGGGCACCCCTGATAGGTATCTGAAGGGGATGCAAAGCACGGCTTAACAGAGTTTAAAAGTAGTGCAAGTTGTGTGAAAATATGTTAATTTGGTTACCAACAAACAGAGAGGGGGGAAAAAAACCTGTCAGGGAGGGATGAGCAGGAAAATATGGCCTAGAGTACAAAAACAAGGCAGAAATCGATTATCTGAATGAAGCTTTCCCAACTGCTGATCTAATCAGCAATTAAAGCAGCGATTCAAATCAATGTAGCCTGGTGCTATCTTATCCTCCGAAGTTTCATATCTTTTATTTACACAAAATTAATAAACTTTCTATGGATTTATATGGATTTTAGAGTACATGAGAAGGCAGTGGATGGTAAGCAATGAAAATGCTGCACTCTGCTGCTTTTCCATTTGAGTGCAAATAATATCAACAGAACTCAGGCATTCATTCCAGTAATGGGGAAATGGCATTAGAAAAATGTCTCCCTGCTTATTCAGATCTTTAGATGGGGGAGTCAGGAGCAGCATTAAAGTTTATTAGACTGCAAACCATACCATGCAGATCTCCTGTACCAAAGTGTGAAATCCCAAATTGGTACAAGCTTGTTAAAACAGACCATTTTTAACCATTTTGTTAGAGGAGGAACTGGGAAAGAGAAAAGAAAAAAAGAAAGAAGAGCAATTGTGGCTTTTCATCAAGTATATTTCATAATTGTCCATTAAAATACATACCTACATCACAAAACACTTTAAAAAAACCAAGTATTTTTGAATGTATGTACAATAATGCAAAAATATGCCTAAATATGTATCTAATGCAAAAAAATAAACCATTTAATAAAATCTCCCTTCAAATGTCCCCTTGCTCTTCAACATGTTAAAAAAAATGACAGAGCTCAGTAAACAAACAGGAGTTAAAACACAAACTAACAGATGAGAGCAGTGCAAAGCAGACTCCTGAGAATGAAGAGGCATCTGATTCAGCTTCCCATTCCCCAGGATTACACAACTACGGCGCAACTTGTCTTATGTCAGCAGAACTTTGATTTTAAAAAGTCACCCTGGTGTTCAAGCTCTAAGAGGCTGCCTATGGCACTCATTTTCCATGTGAGCAAAAAAGTTAATGATAATCCAGCTTTTAAACCCCCTTTAAACAGGGGTGAATTTCACCCTAGGCAAATATTCCACATTCCGTGTACTCCTGCCAAGCACAAAGAGGTCTAGTCCAATGAACAATATGGACTAAAGTCTACCTTGACAACTGTGGTGAGAGAGAGAGTTCTGCTGTTTTGTGGCTACTTGTTTAGTCACCTCTTCTTTCTGCATTCTCTAGGAAACTGCAAAGAGGGCTCCAGTCTTGACATTTCAGTAAATCAAATATTTTGCATTTGTGGCATTGCAATGTCACTAGTAGTTGGGCTTGTAAGTATTTCTGAAGACTAGGCCTGAATGTCCGAGTTAAATGAGACCCTTCAGTTTCTAAAGAGAATGCTGATCTGATACTTACTTGGGTGAGTTTAGGTGATCGATGTGTATCCTTTATCTTGCTAGAGACACTGCCCTCAGACCACAGCAGGCTGTATGTGACACACAGCTCTTGTTTGCAGAAGCAATCTGAGGAGGTTTCAGTATTGCTCCCTACAGGGAAGGTGGCAGGAACTGAAGCACGATTTAAAAAACCTGCTTATAAGGCACTGGTGCAGCAAGGTTTGTGATGAACATGGTTTAATCATTCCTATTTTCCAACTGTTTTGAAGTCAGTCTATTAAATCAACCATAAATAGCAATAAAAAGGCATTAGAAAAGTCCCAAACCAAAGAAATCAATTTAGTATTGAAACTTAATTTATGGCAGTCCCACTTCAGTGCACACAGTAGCTCCTGCATGTTTTTCTAAACTCATTGTAGGCACGTGCTCACCCTATATACAAAAGTCCCCTGACAAATTCATGATGTGCTGAACATCTCCTCCAAACAAGAAATTTTTAGATGACCTCATATAGTTACATGTTAAACTTACAGATGGTGGACAGGAACATACATTGGCTCATCCACTGTACATATCTATTCAAAGCTTTAACAGAATAAGAATATACACAATATATACACATAATTCACACAGTAAAACAGTCCTCAACATCTGCTATTTTGTAGGGCTATGCATTTCTTCTATTAAAATTCCACACATGGAACTATCTCTGTGCCAGCTCCTCTTCATAAGCAATAGGATCACTTCAAGGTAAATTAGTTCTTCATGTATATGTAACAGAAACAGCAAAAGCTCAGCTTCTAGTCATCACTGTCACTCCCAGACTCACTCAACTGCAAGTCATTTCCTATGGAAAACAAAAACCAACAAAACACAAGTGAGTAGGTGTTAATTCACATTTCATGGCAATCAAACCAAAGGACAGTCACATTTACACTGGAAGATTTAAATTAGAGTAAATGAAATATGAAATGAATGCAAACATCATCTGTGATTTAATGAAACTGCCCAAAAACATCAGGAGCTGCATGGGGCTAATACACAGCTGGATCCAGGCCAAACCAAGCATCCTTGTCTCCAGAGCAACCAAAGGTGCTCCCTGGCGGGACAACAGCCCTCTCCATGCCAGCAGCTGCAGAAAGCATTCCAGAGCCTCCACCTACCCAAGCTCCCATATATATGGCTCAGGGACAAGGCATTGGGGAATTCCTTGGCTTTCTTTACCCTTTAAAAACAGATTTCTTTTTGGCTTAAGGCCATTTGGGTAGCCAAGGCAAGGCCTCCACATGTCAATAAACCAAAAGGACTGTTATAGCCATCACAACTCAAGGCTGAACTAAGTTGACATGTGCTGTGATGCTGAAGGCTCTCCTCCAAAGTGCAGAGAGCGGATGAAAGGCCAGGATATGAATCAAGCCTACTGGCTCTGATCCTGTTTTGCAGAGCACTTGTGATTTGGTGAGGTGGAGGGGATAAAAAGGGGCAAGAATCATACTTGTGTTCTGATCATTAAACCTAACTCTTCCAGCGTTCTCCCACGACCCTCCCCTCAAAACAGCTGCAGGGCATCTATTCAACAGCTATGCCCTGGATTTCTTCATCTCCTCTTCCCTTTTATGAGACAAGAACTTGCGTTAGGGGTGATTCTTCCCACAGCTGAAGTATTTTAAACCCAAAGGCAAAAAGCATTGCATGAAGGGAGGAGCTACACTAGAAGTTCCCAGATTCTCCTGCAGTCAGAGGCTTCAGATCATTAAACCCATGCAGTATTGTTGTCGTGGAGAAGCAGGGAGGAGGAGGCTGTTCACAATCAGAACCAGGGAAATGGACACAGTCCTAATGACTATGTTGAACTCTGGATTTCACTTAGTCCTTCATTACTGGCAGAAAGACTGACATGCCTCTAAGTTTTCCAGCAGGGCTTTTCAGTGTGGTCTGTACAATATTTTTATCTTCTCAAAGCTGAAAACCCTACACATATCTGTACTCAGATTCCACCAGTTCCCTATGAATGGGTGCCAAGAGACGTGTGCAAACATTCCTCAGGAGGAATTAAAACCAATTTATGGTAATTACAAATGCAATATTTTAACTCCACCGAGTTAGAATATACCTGATG
>VYZR01008101.1:16378-26572 GCA_013400675.1 Oxylabes madagascariensis
CCTGATGTACATCTCTAATGTCCTCTCTAAGGAGTTTAAGGAGACATCACGTGCCTTGGATGAACAGCTTCCTAGTGGCACAAGGTTGCTAGAAATCTGGTGCATCAGACATAAAGATTCTTTGTTTGTGAGGCCAGTCAGCCCTCTAAGACTGACCATAAAATGCTTTTTTTATGTATACCTAAGTGTTAAATTCAAGATGTATACATGTAAACAGAAATACACCTAATTATGTATTGGATTCAAGTCAATGGGAAAACTGTCAAGCAGCAATGGGAACAGGATTTCAGCTGCCAGAGAGAGTAAATAACAGTCACAGGGCTGGGTCTCCACAAATCTGTGGCATATTTCACCACTACCATGACTCCTATTGTAAGTCTGCTGGTGTAAGAAATACAGTCCACAACAATAATATTTATGTTTACTCGCTGAAAATAAGAGAGAAGTCCTGCACAAAACAGGTCGGGCTAAAAGCAAGCAAGAACACTTTCTGCCAGAGGGAGGTATCTGAAGTATTCTTAAAGTCTAAAAAAGCTACATCAGGAGTACACAGGGACACGTCACTAACAATCAAGCTTCCCACCTCAAATACCCTTCAGGGCAATTAGTTGAAGACAGATAGAAGCTATTCTTCGTTCTGTACTGGATCTCTTCTCTTGGCTTCCATACCTTACTCAAGTACAGTACAGAGCACCAGGAAGACAGACAAATCCATTAGCAAGTATTTAAAGCAGCTTTTACTTTGAACACATGCTAAGGCAAGTCAGAAATGTAAACCTGCTGTGGTAGATGAAACCTTAGGTGGTGCAAAATGCTGAGTATTGAAAGTATCAGCTGAGCAGCCCAAGCAAAAAAAACATGATTGAAGAAACTGCATGGAAGCTTTCACACAGCACAGAGTTATTTGCGTAAAGACTCATCTTTAATCCACCTCAGCATCATGTTGTCCAATATTTCATCTCACTGCTACTACTGTTTGTGCCAGTACTAGGATGTACGGGCTCTGCTATAAAATACACTTCACCCCTGGCTGGACTTAAGGGAAATCAAAATCCTAAGTAAAAAGAAGTTGTGAAAAATTACTGTAGATTTTGTTGCTGAAACTAATTTCACACTGAAATTACTTTCCATACAGATACAGAAATATGACCAGTCAAAAGTGAGAAAAACAGGACAAGCTAATGAACGTGAAATATATTTGGCCCAAGACAGCTTTGACTGCCTTTCTACTTTGAAGGAAAAGAAAAAAAAAGAAAATATTAGCCTTTAATTCAAAGAGACTATGGTATACAGTCTGAAGGGAAGATGGTACTGTTTTATTCTTACCAATCTGTGCCAAGTAAAAACATGTACGTAGGGAACATTAAGCCACTCATTTTGCCCTGGCACCAGTTTTTTAATGACTTGCCCCAGTGCTATCAGATATGTAGGGTGTACTGGGCCCAATTGGCTGCAGTGCATGTTCTCTAGCAGCTTGAAGTTAGGCTGTGAATAAATAAATCCTAATTTATTTATGGCTAAATCTAGTTGCATTCACTTGTTTAAACAGACTCTTATGGGACATATTGTAGCTAGCAAGATATTACTAATTGCTAGGATAATCAAGAACTCACAGTTAAAGTGTATTTAAGGTCTTCTCTTTNTACGTAGGGAACATTAAGCCACTCATTTTGCCCTGGCACCAGTTTTTTAATGACTTGCCCCAGTGCTATCAGATATGTAGGGTGTACTGGGCCCAATTGGCTGCAGTGCATGTTCTCTAGCAGCTTGAAGTTAGGCTGTGAATAAATAAATCCTAATTTATTTATGGCTAAATCTAGTTGCATTCACTTGTTTAAACAGACTCTTATGGGACATATTGTAGCTAGCAAGATATTACTAATTGCTAGGATAATCAAGAACTCACAGTTAATTTAAGTGTATTTAAGGTCTTCTCTTTATAGAATCATGCTTAATTCAATGGAAAACTTGGACAAGTTTTTAAATCCGGTTATTAATGTGAGTAACAAATACTGGAAATGTGTTATCACATATATAATGCACCCTTAATGTTCCTTTTTTATGTGAGTCCTAGCTTGAGACTGACTGAAGCAGGGACTGGTGTGCAAGACTCTGCTACCTCTTAGAATTTTTCGCTCAGGTTGACTTGAAAGTAATAGAGCCTGAGAAGGTGTGACAAGATAACAGCCACAATGACAGGGATTCTTTCAAATGCTTTGGGACAGCTACCATTTCTACCCCAACAGTGACAGAGCTTTCGAGGGAAATGCCTCACTGTGGTCTTTATTTGTCAAGAACAGAAGACTTCAAACAATTTACTGAGCATCCCACTCTCTTGTAATTTAACAGTGGCAGCAATTTTCCCTTTACAAAAAAGAAAAGTTATATGAGATTTTTTTTGTGGGACATGAACAGATTCAACATATTTCCACGGATTTCTGGGGAAAACAGTCTGGCAGTTATAGCTTTCAATTCCTGGTAATACTTCACCAGGACCTTTCACCTTTACCTCTAAGTTACATGGTCTACGCATCCTCTTGTATGCATCCACTGTGATCTCCACCAGGCCAACATAAAGAGAAGAGACAGGGAGAATGCAGGGTACAGATTTCTCATGTCAAACTCAGCTGTGTCAGCTGTTTTCAATACTTTCTGCTCTTGATGATGAGTGGCATCAACCATATCATCTGTTTAACCAGATTCTGATTCTAGTCAATTCACTTTTGCCCTGAATAACAGATAATCTGATTTAGCAGAGTTGCCCTACTATTTCTATGGCTTTTTGTCATCTCCTCCCTAAAAGAAAGAAATTTGAAGTAATTTTGAGAATTAAGACTAAATGGCATGAATCTGCCTCTCGGGATGTGAACTAGAAGAGATAAATGGTAAGTCTCCTTTGCTTGAATTTGAGCCATATGTCTCTTGAAAAAGAATACAGTGTCTGTATTTTAAGCTCCTCACCGTTCTTTGGACAAGAAACGGCTTCTGTCAAATGAGCTCTTGTGCCGCTGTGATTTAAAAGAAAAAACTGGTCAAGTCTCATCCCATCTCTAAGCTACTGTTCTGGCTCAATATTTTTAGAATTTCACCAAAACAAGAGCCCTCAAGATACACAAAGGAGTACTTCGAAATGATGCCTCGTATCTCCCTGGTTTGTCAGTCTGGGTACAGACTTGAATGCTGAAAAGATGGGGGATTGAAAGTTCTCTTATGGCTATTCTGCTTAAATAGTGGCAGCATGCCCTGAAGATACTTTATTCCAAAAACAAAAAGCACCACCACTGTTAAAAAATGCATAAAAAAAATAGAAATAGTTTCAAATATTTTACCAGATCACCTTTTAGATTCAGATTTAATACCATTCATTAGGCCACATATTAGTCCAGCATCTAACAGTCACAGCCACAGATGAAGATTCAGCTGATCTAAATTTTACATTGATCAAAAAGCTCCCTAGCCAAAACCCCTACAGTCTAAATGCAGGCAGATAGGGATACCTGGGGGAAAACTAGGAAACAGTAAAACATCATCAGTCAGTAGAAGTAACTGTAGAAAAAGTGACAGTGTTTAATAGTTATCATTTGGAAGAAATAACTTCCAAACAAAAATTGACTCTGCTAAACAGGTTCTTTTTACTGTTAATATGTTACTACTGTTAGCATTGCTGTTTGTCATATTGCCTCCATCAGAGCTTGAAAAATACCTTGCCATCTTGCCTATTGTTTATTGTGAGCTGAGGAGCAGACCAACCTCCTCATAGCTACAGAAGTTAAATTTTCATTTAACAGGAGGAAAAGAAAAGTTTCTAGCACTTGTGCATGTGAAAGCCTAGCTTTGAAAGCAAACCTGTGCACTCCATCTTTGCCCAGCTGTAAACTGATGCAACAGCAGAACCAGCAGCAAATGAGAGCAGGGGATTTCCATATTCACTGAGGATGGTGTGAGCTGACTGGGTCACTGTGACACCGACAGAACTAGGTATCATTGCACTTTTCTAATGCACTTTCTAGGGAAAAACCTGAGATAACTAATACTGGAAAGGTTTCAAACACATAGTATCAAAGTGGATTGATACTCCTGCGGAATGTGTGTCCAGGTGCCAGGAAGCATACAGAAGACCATGCATGACAACAGATCCCTTGCAGCTTACAGCTGAAGTTAATTGCGCTATTAACTGAAAAAAACTTCACCAGCTGGACACATTAAGAAAAAGGGAGTCTTCAAATGCATATGGACACCTACAAGCCAAATGTGGTTAAGAACCAACAATCTGGAAGCTAATAGGGAGGGCTGATCCCTCCCTGAGTGCTATCCAGCTTCCTGGCAGGAACGCCATTGACCTTCATTTTACCCATACTACAGATGGGGTGGAGAGTTAGGCTGGGTCCCACTGAAAAACTGCTGGGCTTCTGAGCACGTTATCTTTCACCTTTCCTTTTTTTGTTTGTTTGTTTTAAATACATGTCTGATTGGGTTGTTCAGATGGCAGGACATCTGGTACAGTTTTCAGGCCCCGCTTTAATTTAATGATTTAACATCTAGTACACAGGCTTGTTTTACCACAGGAATTTTTTGCCTCCCACACTTTTCTTTCTAATTGGAACTATGTAAATCATAGGCTGACAGTGCTATATAAATCATCTCTAGTACGTCTGTTAGTCATTTAAATAACAAATTGGAACTTTTTATTTTATTTGTTATATCCTGGCCATAATAACATGTACATATATGACAAATGTGGAGGCTTGCTGTGCTCTATTAACTTAGTTTATGAAGCACACAAAGAGGGCCTAACAAGACAGGCTTCAATAAGTAATCCTCCTATTGTTGCTGTAAGAGGAACACTGGGTTATGTACCACAAGATCTCAAGTCAGTTAAGGCATAAGCTTGAGTCATATTGCACAGCAGCTGGGGCATAAGTTCCACAATGCTCCCCAGGTTCGGCCACTGAGCATCAGATAATGGAAGGCACTAAATTAATTGGAAAAGAAAGTGACCTAGCTCCGTTCCCAGATGTGTCACTGACTTGTCATGTGCCCTGGAGCAAGCCACTCCCCGCAGCTGGGCTTCAGCTCTCTCTGCTTTGTCTGAGTGGTCTGCGTGAAAACAAATCCCTTGCTCTGGAGGAGAGGCGTGCTGTGAACATGCAGTGCTCAAAAGCAGCAGGCACCCAATTGCAAACACGTCCTTTAAGTACTCTAGTGTACCCCAGCCACTCTGCTGTCATAGCATAAATAACATTAATCATACCAATAGCAGTTCATGAGAAAAAAACACATTAAATTTATTGCTGTGTCAGCTGAGCTCATGTACTTTAAACACCAGCATATCTGACATCAAGAAGGAAATAAACCTATTCTTTCTACATGGCAACTATTATTTTAAATGCTACTTTATCTCTGCACTTGAATTCTTGGTATTCTTTTGACTAGGATCAAGTTAAGTAATATGACAAGTGTCACACAAAGCTTTAGGATTTTTTCATTAATAAGAAACAACAGTATACAATAGATCACGCTACCTTTAACAAGGGAACTTCTTCCTCTTAGACATACAACTTAATAAAGTCCTAAACATCTGTTTCTTTGCTAATTCTTCCTTCAGGGATTGTTAAGAGTTTGTGGAGTTGCTTTTAAAATTAAAAGTTGACCTGATCCTTATGTGGGAAACAAGGAAGGTCTTTATCTGGGAAAGAAAACACACTCAGCAAATCCTTAGCCTCATCACCACTGCTCTTCACTCAGCTTTTATGCTCCATCTGCTCCATCTGCTAGAAAAGCAAAGCAGAAAAAGGACGCTGGCCCCAGCTCTGCATCTATTCATCCACCCTTTCTAGTCATTACCCTGGCTGTGGGCAGTTTTGATTTGCGCCAGACAGCTTTCTCCTAGTCCCTAGACTTGATTCATGGGTTAGCAAGGGACAGGAAACTTCTCCCATAGACAGTGTGGGTGTGGCTGCCATGTCTGGAGGAGAGGGAAAGCCAAGGTGGGCCAGCATCCCTCTGGACAGAGACCTGCCCATAGCTGTAACACCAACCAGGGCAGGGAGCTGTGGGAATGCCCCCTGAGATGGCAATCCACACAGCCTGCAAGAGGACAGCAAAACAAACACCTAAAGGGCAAACTTAAGCATGCCTCTTCCCCCCCAGATTTCGACTTTTCTATCCACACTGATAGTTGTTTGAGTCCCCCCAAAGTTTCAAAGAAGCTGAGCTGAGGATATCTGCACTGAGCACTCAGCACTATGTTGACTGCAGTAAGGATGGCAACTTACAAGATTCTAAGTTTTCTCACTAAAAAGTGCTTCAGATCCTCAACCTGCACTCAGGTTGGGAGCCAAAGAAAACAATGCAGTGCCCACAGAAGCAGGCTTTAGAGAGTTAAAATGCACTGAAATCAAGCCATTTTTGAGGATATAATTTTAGACTACAGGAGAAACTGAGTGCAACATTCCCACAATGTATTTAGAATAAACAAATAGTGTCACCGAATATCAAGCCAATTGCTAAAAAGGGCCTTGATGGGAGACAGCTCTTGGGTCACCCTACTAAATCGTCTTCAGGCTTGAGTAATCCCCCAAAAAAAGATCAGAAACTGTTCTAGAGACTAGTCTTCATTTTGCTTTGTGTACTTGGATCTTATTATGCAGAGAATTGACATTTGGAGCAGCATGAGTGGAAAAAGAAGTGGTTACAGAAACTTCCATCCTGGCATTTCTAGGTGGCTCAGGAAGAGCTTTCTTCAGCTGAGGGAAAGGATTCAGAGTCTCAGCTTCCCGCACAGGCAAACTTTTCAGCTCAAAAGCCATGATGGATACTCCTGTTCTACACACAGCATCTTCCACTTTCTCCCATGGCACCTGAGCAGCTCTGTGCGCGCTGAAGCAGAAAGACCAGCCGAGAGTGCAACCAGCCTTTGTCTAGGGGATAAGCACATCATCTACGTGCCAGCTCACTTCGGCTGAGGGGAGGCAGAAGGGTGGAAACCTCCTGGCAGACAGTTGCAAAGAGCACCCCAGCAGTGTCTACTTGCCTCCCAAAATTCACACCTCAAAGGATGAGCTGGTTGAACGGGCCTTAAGCCACAAACGTATTTCTTCTTTATTCTCTCCCTCTGCCTGCCAGGCTGCTGCCCAGCCCCCTGTGGGCAGCGCCGGGTGTGTCCCTGCTGCCCACCCTCTCTCCCTCTGCTCTNCCCGCCCCGCCGGGCCTCGCCCCGCCGCTCCCCGGCCCCGCCGCCGCGGCCAGTCCGTCCGCCGAGATGCGAGCGGCTCCCAGGCAGCCGGGTCCGGGGGGGGGCTGGCACCGAGACTGCCCCCGGGCTGCTGGCGGAGGCGCGTTATCTCTCTGACATAGCGCCCTCCCCGCCGCGGGGTCCAACGCGCCGCATCATCCCCGCAGCCGGTGCGCGGAGGCGCCGAAACCCGCCGGGAGCGGGGCTGCGGGCTGCCGGCTGCTGCTGCTGCTGCTNTATGACAAGTGTCACACAAAGCTTTAGGATTTTTTCATTAATAAGAAACAACAGTATACAATAGATCACGCTACCTTTAACAAGGGAACTTCTTCCTCTTAGACATACAACTTAATAAAGTCCTAAACATCTGTTTCTTTGCTAATTCTTCCTTCAGGGATTGTTAAGAGTTTGTGGAGTTGCTTTTAAAATTAAAAGTTGACCTGATCCTTATGTGGGAAACAAGGAAGGTCTTTATCTGGGAAAGAAAACACACTCAGCAAATCCTTAGCCTCATCACCACTGCTCTTCACTCAGCTTTTATGCTCCATCTGCTCCATCTGCTAGAAAAGCAAAGCAGAAAAAGGACGCTGGCCCCAGCTCTGCATCTATTCATCCACCCTTTCTAGTCATTACCCTGGCTGTGGGCAGTTTTGATTTGCGCCAGACAGCTTTCTCCTAGTCCCTAGACTTGATTCATGGGTTAGCAAGGGACAGGAAACTTCTCCCATAGACAGTGTGGGTGTGGCTGCCATGTCTGGAGGAGAGGGAAAGCCAAGGTGGGCCAGCATCCCTCTGGACAGAGACCTGCCCATAGCTGTAACACCAACCAGGGCAGGGAGCTGTGGGAATGCCCCCTGAGATGGCAATCCACACAGCCTGCAAGAGGACAGCAAAACAAACACCTAAAGGGCAAACTTAAGCATGCCTCTTCCCCCCCAGATTTCGACTTTTCTATCCACACTGATAGTTGTTTGAGTCCCCCCAAAGTTTCAAAGTAGCTGAGCTGAGGATATCTGCACTGAGCACTCAGCACTATGTTGACTGCAGTAAGGATGGCAACTTACAAGATTCTAAGTTTTCTCACTAAAAAGTGCTTCAGATCCTCAACCTGCACTCAGGTTGGGAGCCAAAGAAAACAATGCAGTGCCCACAGAAGCAGGCTTTAGAGAGTTAAAATGCACTGAAATCAAGCCATTTTTGAGGATATAATTTTAGACTACAGGAGAAACTGAGTGCAACATTCCCACAATGTATTTAGAATAAACAAATAGTGTCACCGAATATCAAGCCAATTGCTAAAAAGGGCCTTGATGGGAGACAGCTCTTGGGTCACCCTACTAAATCGTCTTCAGGCTTGAGTAATCCCCCAAAAAAAGATCAGAAACTGTTCTAGAGACTAGTCTTCATTTTGCTTTGTGTACTTGGATCTTATTATGCAGAGAATTGACATTTGGAGCAGCATGAGTGGAAAAAGAAGTGGTTACAGAAACTTCCATCCTGGCATTTCTAGGTGGCTCAGGAAGAGCTTTCTTCAGCTGAGGGAAAGGATTCAGAGTCTCAGCTTCCCGCACAGGCAAACTTTTCAGCTCAAAAGCCATGATGGATACTCCTGTTCTACACACAGCATCTTCCACTTTCTCCCATGGCACCTGAGCAGCTCTGTGCGCGCTGAAGCAGAAAGACCAGCCGAGAGTGCAACCAGCCTTTGTCTAGGGGATAAGCACATCATCTACGTGCCAGCTCACTTCGGCTGAGGGGAGGCAGAAGGGTGGAAACCTCCTGGCAGACAGTTGCAAAGAGCACCCCAGAAGTGTCTACTTGCCTCCCAAAATTCACACCTCAAAGGATGAGCTGGTTGAATGGGCCTTAAGCCACAAACGTATTTCTTCTTTATTCTCTCCCTCTGCCTGCCAGGCTGCTGCCCAGCCCCCTGTGGGCAGCGCCGGGTGTGTCCCTGCTGCCCACCCTCTCTCCCTCTGCTCTGGCACGGCTTTCCCACGCACTGCCCGGGGGGAGAAGGGGTTGAGGTGGGCGAGCGGCTCTGCTTTTACCTGCTCTGGTCCCAGTTGGCAGCAAAAAGGACGAGGATCTTCCTGCCGTAGTGGTCCAGGTTGGCCAGCCCGCCGGGGAAACCATCCTTCAGCGCTTGCTTGATGCCCGGGTCTGTGGCCTTGAAGCTCTTAAACATGTCCAGGTTCTGCTGGCGATACTCAAAGTATTGGGCCAGAAGGCGAAACGCCTCGAAGTGCTGAAACTTCCTGGCCCGCAGAAACCGCAGGATGAAGGCATCGTCGGTGCGGAGGAAGCCGATGTCCGGCCGGGTGATGACCATGTCCCGCACCTCCTGGATGTCCTGGTGCAAGGTGTCGGGGTTCTCGTTCAGCTCCAGCCGGGCTTTCTCCAGAGTCTCCGGGGAGAGACCTGCCTGCAAATGAGTCATGGCGCTGCCCTCCTCCTCCTCCCCGGCTCTGCCGCCTGCGCTCCTCAGCCTCCCGGCCGCTTGCCCCCCGGAGGCGGGGTGCNACCGCCCGCCCCCGCGGGTGCCGCCGCCGGTGCGGATCTCGGGCAGGGCGGCAGCCAGGAGCCCGGTCGCTAGGCAGGGCGAGCGGCGCCTGGGGATGCTCCCCTGGCCCGGGGCTGGCAGGGGAGATGCCCTCCCCGGAGCAGCACCATTTACGTAAGATCAGCGCTCGCCCCGCTTCAGAAGCGTCTCCCTGGATTTGAAGGGAGGGTTAAGGAAAAAAAAAAAAAAAAGGCAGCAGCAACACCACCAAACTAAAAAAAGCCGGCGAGGAGGAGGAAAGCCGATCCGCAGGTGCCTCGCGGGTTGCTGCTGCCGGCGCGGAGCCCGGAGAGCCGGACGGAGCCCGGGCCTGGAGGATGCTGGTGCCCCGCTCCGCGCCCTCCTCCGCTCCCGCCGCGCTCGCGGCACCGGCGGGCGCGGGGCTGCCTCACGCGCG
>VYZR01008106.1:5717-28471 GCA_013400675.1 Oxylabes madagascariensis
TCTTTTAATCTAGCTGAATTCTTCTCACCCTTTGGTGACAGCCAAGAAGTGCCAAAGAGCCACATCCTTTTTAAGTTATCCTGGTTGCGTCTCTTATTTTTTTCCACACAGGTTCATGCAGCAACACTGCTTTAGTCCAACACCTTTGAAATTCCAAGTTTCCTATACCAATAAACAACGCCAACATGCATTTTAGATGGGGTCAATGGAATAAAGAGTTGAGCAACCTCTTTATATACCTTTTACTCTACATAGCAAGTAGTAAATGAGAAGTCAAACATCTGGTTATGCTAAACTGTGCAAAGTACAGTCTGGAGTTTATTCTCCATTTGAAACACTGCTTTCTCCATGTGTCAGATGGGGACAACACCTACCTCACAGAGATGATATGAGGAGTCATTCATTAACATTTGCAAAATGCTTTGAGATCTTGGGCTGAGAAGCTCTATGGAAATGCAAAGGACTTAGCATAATAGAAAGAAAGGAAAAGGTTCAGCAACGGGAAGGCAGAGGCAAATAAAGAGGAGAGTCCATTAGCAGAATTATTACTTGGGAGAAAAGCAGTTACCTGCAGGCTCACGGGGAAGAACTGCAGCATGGAACAGAGATAAAGAACCAGTTTAGACACACACATGCAAGCCTTAGACACCAAAGCAAGGGCTGAAATAAAAACAGTGGCAAACAGAGCAAGCAGCCTGCAACCAAGAGAGAAGTAGGATTTATCAGCCAGAGGGCAAAGGGATGTGCAGCTGTTGATCAGAGATGCACTCAAGTGATCTAAAGCACTCAAGGGTACAGTTCTGAATATGCTGTCCCTTATTTCAACCCAGGAATCGGTTCCTCTTCATCCATTGTCACATATGAACCTCATGCCTTTGCACAGATGGATGGACAGATCCTGGCTTCCTGCCATGCCTGCCAGGATGGATCTATTCCTGTTAAATATGCACATCCATACCCCAGATCCCTCCTGGCAGGAGCCAGTACAGTTCTTTGGCTCCTTGCAAACCACCAGTGCCCATCCAAGGCAAAGCGCAGAAGGTCCAAGAGAAAATGGAATGGCAAGGAGTCCTGGCAGTGAAGTCAACAAGATGGGATGTTCAGCTGCTTTTCAGACAGCCATTTGACAACAATCCTAATTTGCCACTTCCAATCAATTTCCAGACATGAGAGCAACTTTTGCAGGCTGTTTGTGCCTTGGCGGTTAAACTCCCTTTGAAAGCAAAGTGATGAATTAAGCTCTGCTCTCGGCAACTGCAAGAAGTGCCAAGCCAGACCTGCAGCTGTTGGGAGCCTGTCCTGTTTCTCCAGCCCCTCAGCTGTGCTGCTTAAGTCAAGCTCTCAGAAAGTTCTTGACCTGAAAGGACCTCTCAGCTGGTCCATTCACTACCTCTCTCGGATGCAGCAGGAACTGTTCCTGCATCCTGAACACAATAAAGTGGCACTAAACGTGATTTCAGTTGCTTGCACTGCGCCTCGAAGGCTGTTAGGAGAGTTCCTGGATCTACACAGCCTCAAAAACTTCTTCAAGGGTCTGCCGGAAAACAGGGCACAAAGTGCACCACAGGAAGGAGCTGAGCAGCAGGGCTGAGCAGCCCCTTGGAGTAATGACCACCATTTTGTCAAAACCAGTAGATAATCTGGTCTTTTGTATATGGAGGGGAGTGAGTAGGTGAACCACAAACAGACCCATGTCCCAAGCATCCTGGCCAAATTTTGTCTGGAGAAATGGGATGATAATGAGCTGTTCTCTCTCCCTTGTTTGAGTCTCCAAGGACTGATGTCCACTTACCTGCTGGTAGTAGATATAGGCCAGGATTCCTGCAATGATCTCCAGGAGAAAGATGCATAGCAACAATATGAAGTACTGTAAAATAATGGGAAAAGGCATTAGAACAGAACACAAGGAGATGCCAGGAGGCAGCTTTTCTTTACCTGGTAAAATGCCTGACTCTGTCTTCACCGATGCTTTTCTGCAGCAGTGTTCAAAAGCAGGGGCTGGGATTAAGACTCCAATAGGGTAGGAAAGGAACAATCCCACAGATTAATAAAAAAACACCAAACCATGGAATAACTGAAGACAAGCAGCAGCAAGTATGAGTTTAACTCACAGAGCCAGAGGGATATAGAGAATGGAAAAGTGCGGGCAACCAAGATAAGATCACTGTACAAAAGAAAGTGGTTGCTAGATAATCAAATGACTACACTCAGTATCATAGAAAATATCTGATTCTGACATCAATACAAAAAAAATTTAAACTTCTGCTTGTTTTGACATTGTTTAGGGCATTTCACCAAGTTACTAAGGAGCAATGTAAGATGATTCAATAAAACCACAGAGGGCCAATTTCACCAAATATACAGCACAGCAGCTAAGCATAAAGTATCATTTGTGCTCCCAGTAACTTCTGCAGGGCTCAGCCACAGGCTGCTGTTGAAGTGGATGGACTTCAGCACTTGGACTGTATGTGCTCCTGAACTGCGATCTAGATGGAAAAGCTTAGCATCTCAAAATCAAAGTGAGAAGAACTCCTACAAGACTAATAACAGAACATGACTATTTCTTAAAAGGGCTTAGTGGCAATGAAGCGAAAAGGGTAAGTCCTGCTTACCACAAGGAGAATCAAATGGGCAGTACAGAAACCTGTTTGGGAGCCCTGTTCTATTCACAAACCAGTAAGAAAGCCAAACCCATGAGGAATATGTGCAGTAGATTAAAAGGACTAGGCAGGCCTGAAGAGCCAGGGTGATCCGTCCTATTCCTGCTTAGGGTCCAAGACAGCATTTCAGGGAGAACCCCTCTCCTGACAAACAGCCCCTGCCTTGCTCATGGTCAGCAATGAACAGTTTCTTTACAGATCCAGGCTGTTCTGTGACTGCTATTAAATTAATCTTTCTGTAGATAATGCTGAAGAGACCCCAGTTCCAGCCATAACAAGGACCTCAAGCCAAGCTCCTGTAAGAGTTGGCTTCCCTAGGACAGAACAAAGTATCTCCCATTTTCTGTTTTACCCTCAACCTTAAGAAAGGTCTGTTACTAAGAGAAGAAGCAAATGACTCCCTACAAATGTAACTGGACATCAAACCTGCACAAAAAAGGACAGTGAAGATTTGGACACAGCAAGGATGCCTCTGTTGCACAAGGGTTACACCCCCACTGTGCACTCTTTTCACTAGGTATTTCCCAGCCCCTTCTGCAGGAGTAAAATGACCCAAACACTCAGGCTTCCTCTTTCACCCCTGCTGGACTTCAGCAGCTGCAAAGGAAGGACAGCTGGGTTTTATCTGCAGACCAGGCATTAATCTGAGCACACAATCTCGGCCTTTCACTCCCCTGCCCCAGGCTCTCCCCCGCAGCGATCCTGACCATCTCTGAAGCCGCCTGTACAGGGTACCCATTCATCCCAGGGCAGTGAGTCACCCATTGGAGTGCAGGATAGCCAAAGGCTGCTCCCAACACTCCCAGGAGGTTGCAGTGGGGCAAGAAAGGGTTGGCAGGCCTTGACAGAAAGGCTAGCTCTCTTTTGTGGGGACCTTGTTATGCCTTAACTGATCTGACATCATTTCTCTGCCAGAGGATGGCAGGATGCTGAGAACAACCAATGGACTGGAAAGCTTATTTATTTTTCCTTGCTCTGTGTAATGTCAGATGCATTCAGGTAGAGCTAAAGTTATGTCACCACAAGCTCTCTGCGCACTGTGCTGGCTTACAGTGGATAGAAACAAACATGTATCCAGCAGACCTTAACAAATCTGAGTCACAAGGAAAACCTTGTGAGGGAGGTTAGCGCATCTACCACCCATGAACCCAACCTGTCTCTGCTGATACACTCCACCATTATCTCACTCTTATCGTTCCCTCAGGACCACTTGTAAGTATCACGCTGATATAAGGGGAGCAGCAGCTCTCACTCTGGACACACACAGAGCACAGGGCTGCTCTCCCTGCTCTTCAGCTGTAGCTGCAGGGCTTTTGTAGAGGTCTCCTATGGGAGGAGTAGACCAGCTCTGGTATGGAACTGTAGGGACATGCCCGACTTGTTTCCCAAGTCAGAAATGTGTGATCACCAGAAGCTCTCTAGCAAACACATGCCTGGACCTGGGTGGGCTCCAAGCAAAATTTACCCTGGCTCCAGGACAGAGTCAAGGCTATTGGGTGTCTCCTCAAGATTTACAGAGTCCAAACTGCTTCCATCCAGTTTTGAGAGAGGTACCAAGTGTTAAGTGTGTTTTCTCTGAATAACACAAAAAAATGGTTCAAGCCACACACAACCCAAATAATTATCTGGAGACATCTTTCTACTACCTGAGAAAAAGAGATAGATAGCAACCTCCTATTTAGATACTCCTAAATCAGCATCCTCACTTCAGTGAGTGGATTCTAGGCTGAAATGCAGCAGGAACAGAAATCCTAATCCATGTGTGTTCCCTCCTCCCTGTCCAGGGTTGTTGACTAGAAAAGGCAGTGTGAGGGGTCAGGCCTGAAGAAAGTCACCTTCTCTCTTTATAAGCAAGGTCTCCTATTTGACACGTTTTTCCCCGGGGCTCCTGCTGCATTTTGACTGAAGTATGATAGTGGTCTGTGTCCCTGTAGAGAGCTGGATTGCAGCATCACAGCCAGACAGGCTGCAGATCCACTGCCTTGCCTGCTCATGGAGCCAGAGAAACTCCACCTCTGCTGCCCAAGCCTCAACACAGCACAAGGTTAAGAAAAGTCAGTAAGAAATGACAAAAAAGTAGCACAGCTGTGAGTGATGAGCAATGAAATACTATGAAAAGCCTTGAAGTGGGCTCACAAAACTCAGTTACATACAAGGCAGCAAAAAACTTCACAGCTTCCCAACTTTTCAAGAGAAAAACAAACCAAAAACCAGATATGCATTTTACAAATAGCATCCAAAGCTGTCAGTAATCGATTTTTAAAAGCACCAAGGCAGCACTGGGAAGAGCAGAGCTCTGTGCTGCTTATACTGCTCCCTCCCATATTGAGATGAGTCTCTTGTACAGAGGGAAAGTGGGACCGGCTGGCACAGCCCCTGGGGTGACTGTGAAGCTGTCAGGATTACTGTCTGAGCTCAGAGCTGGCAGAGGCCCCCAGCCAGGCTCACCCAGCCCTGGCAAGCACAGCCCTGTCTCAGATTACTCAGGGCAACCAAAGCAGAAGCACAAGCAAGAAGAGACAATAGGTCTGTCACAACCAGCCACTCCGAAAGGACGCGTGGTGTAAGGAGACAGAGTGACCTTTTATTCCCAAGAGACAATTATTAGTTTTCTATGGCAGAATAACAAAGAAAACTGCACTGGATTTTCATACGTAGCTTCTGGCTGAGGGAAAAAGACAAAGGGAGACCTCTTTGGCATGGAGAGTCAGTGAAGCAAGGCCAAAACCAACTGCTACAGACCAGGAGCCCACTGAACAAGCATCAGCAATGCACTCACAGTCTCCCTCTACATTTATTCTCCCTCCCTGGCCCTACTCTGCCTCTCACAGGGATTATCAAGTGTGCACAAAGTGAAGCATCAGGCTTGCTCACAACTCTTATTTCTGCTCCTCTATCCAAACTAAAGAGGAGAAATGGGGTTGGTCAGGTGAACAAGGATTTGCAAAGGGAGGAGCTGGCAGCTGAAGTATCTTTTTCTGTACCTGTGAAAGCCAAGAGCCACCGATTGTTATTTTAGTCACTGCACTCACCTTTGCAGCCCAGATACTAAAACAGACTGCTGCCACACTCCAGACTGAAAGGGAGACTTGAGAGGGAGCAAGCAAAATAGAAACCCCAGGGCTGGTAAAAACCTTCACTGTAGGTGGGTGAGCAGGGAGCTCAGGAAGTAACACAGAGAAAGCCGTAAAAGAAGCAGCAGATTATCAAAACACACTAAAGTAATTTTTTTTGCAACTGAAGAAAATATTGAAAATGTTCTGATCTTTAACAACCAAGTGAAAAAGTGTATTAATCTGGCTTGAATTTGATGTCATTAAAAGCTAGTTTCGTTACAGGTCTCTCATATTTTCCTCACTCTTTCCATTTTCCAAAACAGAATATAGAATGGGCAAGGAAGAAGCAAGAGACAAAAGCCGTAAGATGTTATTTTGAATAGTTTCAAGTAGATGTTCTCACACAAAGCATAGGTATTGCAACTGCACTTTTTACTCTTGAACCATGCAGTGTGGATGAAAGAAAATGCTCTGCAGTAAAACCTGTCCCCTGGGACATGGACAACACGGCTGTCAGGAGCTGGAGACCTTAGTGATATTTGCTCTAGGACAAACAAATAAGACTGGAGCATAACACAACCAAGGTGCTTCCCTCAAATAAAACAATCAAGCGAAACTCACCACTCTCAGCAAATTCCGCCGCTCTTTGAAGGTGGCACAGCACCCAAGGATGCCAGTGACCATGACCACCACCCCAGCCACCACCAGGATGTAAGCAGTTGCAGAGTATGTGCTGGAGGAGAGCAGGCTGATGTAGTCACTCTTCTCAGCCAGGGTCCAGATGCCCACTGCCATCACGGCCCCACCAGCCAGCTGGGGAGAGAGAGAAGCAAGCAAATGAAGGGTGTCTGAGGCATGAACTTCCTCACCTCCCACAGCAACTGGACAGGGACAGCAGGATGTACCACAGCTCCATCAGCTAGCCAAGGATGATCTACATTGAAGGATGGACTCACTGGGACTGGAGCAGGTGGTGAGCATCAAGGCACCCAGTTCAGCACCCCAGGCAGCCTGAGATGGAAGCTATCTAAACCATCTACCCATGTAGATCACACTCAGTTCATACTCAGACCACAGTCTTCCCAAATACAGCCACACTGGGGTTTGGGCAAATAAAACATGTCAAATCTGTATGACCAGCCTGGCTGGCTAAACTCTAACCCTTGTAGCAAGTGAACACAGAGAACCCAACCACATCCCTAGCAGTCCCCTCTCTCCTTGTAAGCCTTCAGCTTCCAGAGGGTTTTAGGCAGCTTCTGGTCAACCCAGACAGTTTTTAAGTTTTCCTTAAAGGTCTGACCTGGACACTCCATTGCTTTGTCCCAGGCACCAAAGTAAAACACAATCCTTTGGCATCAGTAACTTTCCTGGTGGAAAGTATGACTCTAAGAAGCTGTAAAGTGGATCAGCTGGAAGAAGGTGTGTGTCATCTGCCAGCACTCCCTCTGCCCTTTTGAGAGGAGGAATGGCAAGACAGTGGAGCCCTCAGGCACCTGGGAAAAGTAAACCAGATGAAAAATCAAGGCTTATTTTCAGGCTTCCTGTAACTTTCTATATTTGGTAACATGACCTAGAAACAGCCACGTGCTACAGTGTCAAACCATAACTTCTGCAGCCCGGGCAGCCAAGCCCCAGGGGTGACATTTCACCCAACAGGACAAAGGCTGTGTCCCACTGACGTCAGCACTTCTTCCCAAAGACTTCATCACACCCAAGATTTCTGCACCCCTGACACCAAAACTGCAGTGCCATCTCATTGCCTCTGACACAGACTGAGTTTTCTTACCCAGAAAAAGAAGTTGAAGATGAAGAGGAGGTACTTCAGACAGATGGTCCCACATGTTTCCTTCTTTTCTGTATACTCACGCATCTTTCTGGTTCACAGGTTCCTAAAGAAAAAAACCAAACCAGAAAAGCTTGAGTGAGTCAGTCATCACACCATTTCTCCCAGAAGGCCAGCATTACTACTCTCCTCCTACAAGATCTAACACTTGGAATCTTTTGCTGAAGTAAGACAGTGAACAAGCCGTTCAGCTGACTTCAGGGACACAGGACAGTGTTTGCTCAGATAAAGAGCTCTCATATCCATGTGGGTAACATACACACAAGATCTTGCACTATCCCAGCCAGGCCTGTTCTCCAGAAAATCCCAGTCTGGCCCCTGACTACAGCCTATAGCTGCTGTTCTGAAGGCGGCAACAGAAACCTTGGTCTCTGATATTTATGGAATAATCTGTCTCCAAAGAATATTATTTTCTCACTGGCATTAGTTACAACTGCCTTAAATAGATCCTTCTCCAAGTTTGGGCTATTTTTGATCTTTACAGCTGTAACTGGGAACAAACTTGTTATATGTTCAGATGTCCTATCCTTTTTGAACCCCAGCAGCCTGTTGGAGTAATTAATTCTCTTCTTCACTGCTTACTTTCCATGGCCCTTCTCACTGGCTGGCTGTCCCCCAGGGCACTAAGAGACTGTCCCAGCTACTAAGAGGAAGAAACACAACCTTTGGCTTCAGATGATCTGACAGCATAAAATGCCCCTGCAGATATGTAAGGAACGGGGTTTTGTTGTGAGTCAGTCCCAGTGCAGTGTTACAGACCTGCTACACCCTGGAGCACATTTCTCAGAAGTGGGTCTGCAGCAAGCACAGCTCCATGTCACTTCACTGTCTGTTGCTCAGACCTCAGAGTCTGACCCTCTCAAAGGAACATTCTCATCACTGCCTGACCAGGCAGACAGGACAAAAGCACTGCCCAGAGTATCGCTGCCAGCCAGCATCACCTGTGTGAGGCAGGATGCAGATGTGCAACCAAATCCTCACCACTTGCACTCAATTAAAAAATCATCCCTTTCCTCCCACTCCAGCCAGCAAGGAATGATGCAAGCATTGTTCACCAATGTTAGAGCGCAATGTTTTCCTAAACCAGCAATTTCCCTGGAAGCAAGCAGGCTAACAGCCTCTACATTTTTCCAGAGGCATGGAGTTCACACTTAGTTAAATTACAAAACTTCTTCACACAAGTGATACAAGCTCCCTCCAGGGACCCACTGCAGCTGCACCCAACCATGCACTACAGGCTCATCCACCTTGGCAAAACACCTGGCAGCAAAGAAAGTGAGAAACAGGTACACACAGCCAGGCTGCACATCAGGGGACTGTCAGCATTATCTTTGCCACCACACTTCTAATGTCTGGCTTCAGAGCCAGATGAATCAAGGCTGGGAACAGTAGCTGCCCATTCTGCAGCATAACTGTCTTTTATTTGCAGGAAACTGTTTCCTTGTGTTTCATGCCAGGCCGCTCCAAAGCCCCAGCCAGGCTCCTGCGTTAGAAATTAACAAATGAAGCTAACAAGGAAAGCAAGAGTGTGAACATGCCAACAGTCGCACCCATGCCCATCCCTGTCACCATTTCACAAGAAAACATTTTTCTCCAGAATAACATCTGGCAACAGCATTTGGCAGCAGGATGCTGCCTCACTGGCAAGGGGAGCAGCTCTGAGATTGTGGCACAGATCAAGGAGAACAACTCTTCAGAGTTATCTCCAGAAGAGATCAGAACCTCCAGCAATGCTCAGATTAATTACCATGTTGCAGCACAAAAGGGCCCCGGGCTTTGGGAAGGAATGGATGCTGCTGTTACTGTATGCACTGACCAGGCTTGCAAATTCCCCATGAGAAGATGCCCCAAGAACACAACATTCATGAAAGGTGACAGATTTACAGTTCCCAGAGGCTTCATTAAGCCACAGAACAAGAATGGCAGCAGCAAGGCAGCCACACACGCCTGCACAACCCAGAACAGGCACCTCAGCCCAGACCTGAGAGACGCCTTCCAGGAACAGGTCTTCTGGCCACCCCTTCCAATATCAGGGCTGTATGTAGAGGAACATGCACTGCAGATTCGCAGACACTGACCAGGAGATGATAACCATGCCTTCTGTCCTTAGGCTACTTGGCCCAGTTTCCCTCTTGCTCCCAAGGATTTTAGGAACCTTCCTTCCTTCCTTCCCCTACATATGGCCATAGAGCAGGTGCTGGGCCCGAGCAAGGGATACTAATTTGTCCCTCCTTCTGATCCAAGTGCTCAGAAATCCCAGTCACAGCTCCATCTTGCCCAGGGTGAGGACTGGGCAGACACACAGCTGAGACTGCACCTGCATCAGGTGACAGTCTGAAATCCCCCTGAAGACTGCAGGTCCTGCTCCACCCAGCACTGGGGACAGGCCTTTCAGGCACCCTGGCTTCGCTGCTGGCAGGAGGGGATATGCCCGTTTCCAGAAAGCTGGCAGGGAACAGCTGCAGGTTTATAAAGCAGGGTGAATCACCAGGGATGGCAGACCATGAATCAGAAAGCAATCAGGGCTGTCTCCTGTTTGATCTATCCTTCCTAGCCAGGAGCAGAGCTGGTGGCACTGGCTGCCTCCGCATGCTTAATGACTCACCCAGACAACTATTCAGGGAAAGGCAGCTCTCTAGGCCCTCTTTTTGGAAATTGTGTTTGTGCTCCTTGCCTCACACAGGGTGATCTGCTGCCTCCCATCACCTGCAAAGACAGGGTCAGGCTTCAGGGAGCTATCCTGGTCTTCGGGAAAGCGAGGGCAGGAGACTACAGGGCAATATTTCTCCCAAGGAGCCCTGGCAGCGGGAGGGGGGAACCACAGTCTGCTTCCCAGGCTTAGGGTCACTTCAGGCTCTGAGCCTCACGGTCCCAAAAAGCACAGAGCTGTTGATCAGTGTCACAGCACCAGGATGAACATGGGGTCCCCATCCTGAATTCACTGACAGGACCAGGGTCTCTTGCCTTCACTCATCCTTATAACAGACCCTCAAAACTGATATGAATCACTCTTGAAACCGGACAAGAAGCAGCAACAGTAATTAACACACATAATTCTGTTCTATTTTAAACACTGAGGCAAAAACCTGCTCTGAATCACTATCAATAATTATAAATGAGCTCTCTGATGAACAGGAAATGCCAAGTTCTGCCACAGGGGAATATTTACAAATACATAAAAACATATTAATTAAACATGAGCTCCATAATGGGAAGCACTTTGCTGACTGAAAAAGTGGTTAGAAGACCAAAGTAAAAGTACTTCCATAATGAAGTTTACTTGGTCCAGCCCAAGAGACAGTAGCTTCATCAGCAAGTTGAATTTCAGCAAGCAATCAAGGAATACAGGCTTGTCATTTAGTCACACAATGGAAAGACCTATTTTTATGGAAGTCACAAGAATCAACAAGTGGTTCCTACTATGCCCTCACACACTGCAGCAGATACGACATAGAGAAATAATTCTCTAGGGAAGACAAAATGCATTAAGCTGAGAGGAAAAAACAAGTCACAGAACCTGCAGATGAAAGGGAGGGGTAAGAGTTTGAAGATTAATTCAAGAAACTGGGAGTTGAACAGCTTGAATCCAGCTTTCCACCCTGACACAGACTCTGTCCATAGACTTGGGCAAGTCCCTTAGTCTGACCCTTGCCTTCTCTTCCTCCCCAGTGCGAGACCCTCATCTTTCTCTAAACCCAGTGATTTTATGAGGATCTGCAATGAGAAACTCTGCTGATGGAGGAATGCCAGCTGAGAGGCATGACAGGCTCCAGGTGACTGGCAAATTGGCAAAAGCCCGACAGCAACATGATTTCACAGACTCAAAAGTGTTTTTGCCAGCCAGTGAACTGCAACAACCTCTTTTATGATTAGTAAAATACATACTTATAAGGAGAGGAATGCCTCATAAAGCAATTTTGGCAATAATTTATGAGGTTTGCCAGTTCAAATACATCAGAGATGGTGAGATGCTAATAATGAAGTATACAAGTAACAGTGAATAACAGTGAAGCAAGGAGGAACCTATGCAAACATCTGAAAAATATAAAAAAGATAAAGAGTGAGCTAATCAAAAAAGATAAAGAGTGAGCTCATCCTGCCCTGTGTGACTGCAAGGCACAACTAGGAGGGTAAGAATATACAGTGCATGACTGCCAGGCAAGGCTGGGATCACATCAAACATGAAACCATTCCATGGTCTGGTTTTCTTGGGCTCTCATTATGAACCACAACTGAACCCTTAGGACAAACCGGACCAAGAACTCACCAGAACTTGAGCAGCATGGCTCCAGCTCTGGGTGCTGAGCATCTGGGAACACAAGCACTGCACAGACAACCGGGAAACCTAAAATTTCAGCGGCAGGACTTGCTCTGCGTGTTCCACACCACCGTACTTTTCTTTGCAGACCCAAAAGCACACTTAGGCATGAACACACAGCCCAGCTCAGAAAGCATATGACATGCACACACACACACACACACTCCTGCTGGACAGACATTCATTTAGTCATCCCAGACACTGCCTGGTACATTTGCCTCAACTTGCACAGTAACAGCACTTAATTACACAGCAAAGAAAGCCAGGCCTGCAGGCTTTTTCTGCACAACCTGCCCTAAAGCAGCATCTGACAGATGGGGAAGAAACAATGCCAAAGCAAATGAATAGCTCCCAGGCCATTAAAAGCATCATTATTTAAAAGTATTGATTTTTGAATGATAGCAAGAAAATTGGTATCCAACACATCAGTGACAACTATTCCACAGATAACTCATACACCACAACTTAGATAACTCCTAACATCTTTGCCAAAGCATACAAGAAAGACCTGCTGCAGGAAATCCCACTGCACCTATGCTGTAACAAAAGTGCAGCCAGTGGGCACGCTGCTGGCCTGGAGGGAAATGTTCCTCTGGTGACTATCTGAGCTGGGCCAGATAACCCTGGCAGCCATCAGCAAACAAAGCAGACGTCCTTCCCTTGGTATGTGCAGTGCAGGTGTGGGCCAATAACTTTAATCTTCAGCAAACTCACCGACATTCTTCATCAAGGCTAAACTCCAGCCTTTGAAAGCATGACCTCTCTCGAGTTCCCTCTCTGTAAGAAGAAAATATTACCACTGATACTTTACCTAACCCACTGAACATCCTCAGAAAGGGCCTCCAGCTGCTTATCCCCTGCCAGAAAGCAGCTAAAAGTAATTTAAGCAAAGCCTTCCCAGGAGAGGAATTCTAAAGCTTGCAGGTAAAGAGCTCAAATTCACACCGTGTACCATTATCCACCCCAAATTGATAACCAACATGGATCAGCAGTCTTGACACTGACCTTTCACCTCCAAAGCAGGTGACAGCACCAGTGCAAATGTTCAGTCCTCTTCAAAGGCTTTTTTCTACCCCCTCTCTCCTTGCTGGCTCTAGTCTGCTGCTGGATTTAGGAAAGCAGAAAGCTGAAGGAAAAAAGAAGAGAGATGCAGAGAATCACGAACTATGCCAGAGACTATTCTGAAATCAATGTACGATTATATGTTTTGCCATCACGTCCTTTAAGTAGAGAGCACATGATTTCAGAATACACCTTGTGAATGCATTTGATTAAACTGCAAAGCGTGCACTGTATAATAGGGAAGAGCATGAACATCTTCTGCTGGTAGAAAGCTGTTAGAACAGGTTTGTATTTACTGCTGCATCCTGTAAATGCTGCTATCAATTCTGTCAGGCCTGCGTACACAAAATGACAGCTCATTCTGGCGCAAAAGGCCTGAAAGCAACTCCATGAGAAAGCTCAGGAAGATCCTTCCGTGCAGTGCGAAGCCCTTCTTGGTGTTAGTGCCTTGAAGTGATCAAATTTTCAGCCTGGTCATGGGCAACCCCACCCTCTCTCCTTCCTCAGCTCTCTCTTCTGAAGAAGCCATGTAGCCACTGATAGTCACACTCCAGTCACAGGAGTCACCCCATCAAGATTCAGTCATGGCAAGCAGGTTGTGGCTTTCTAGCAGCACAGGGGCTTCCAGCTCCTCCTGTTTGCTGCCCACACTGAGTGTACCAGGGCAAAGGCACTTCACCTGGGCTGTCAGCCACGTCACTTTTTTAGAGATACCCTCCAGTGTACCCAGCACATGGCAGAGCAGCAGGCTGAGGGCCCTTGCTAGCACTCCATCCCTCTAACCTTGGCACGTCATCCCATGGCTTGTCATTTCTGTGGAGGCAGCTAGGCTGCATAAGGCTGCTGCACTGGAAAATGGCCTCTAGCATCCCCTCTTTTCCCTGCTTCTCTAAGGTAGAGGGTCCCAAACTTTTTGCAATCACTTGTACTGCCACAACCTCATCCATGTCACCTTCATCCTACAGCAGGCAGGTGTGAATCTCCCTGCAATGTTTCCACTGGCACTGCAGGCAGCAGTGAGAAGAGGAAGAGAATAACAAGTCTTCCTCCTTAGCCTGTTTGGATACTGAATTAATGATCCTTTGATCTACACCGTGACACCAACTTAACTTCACAAAGTAAGCCTAAGGCTTAAGCTCCTATCTACTGCCCATACAGAGATATGGGAGCAGTAATAATTCCTGATTTGCCTGGGTGAGATAATGGAGCATTTGAAAACCACCTGGGAAGAGAAAAAGGGTACTTTTTATTAGCAGATCAAATGTAACAATTCCTAGACATTTTAACTCTCTACTATGTTCAAGTAGGGGGTTCCTGCAGACCTTTACCTAGCACAGTATGGATGACACACCTTCATTTATAACCAGCTTGGATTACCCCTGTTTCCATTCCCTATGAAAAACGATGTCAGTAAGAGCCAGAAACTTGTTGATTCACATTATTACACAGCCTCTAGACCACAAAAACCTCTCCTCAGAGAAACAAGTGAAAATTCTGTTTCTTGCGCCACTGGAAAGCAGGCCAAAGTTCTTGGATTTGTTAATTAAAGGTCAGATAAGGGAACTTTCTGAGGAACTAGGGAGAGGAGAAAAGGCACAGTCACCTGCAAGGCAAGCAATAGTTCTTAAGCATCCTCCTGAGGCTGGACCCAAACTCTCCAAGACCAGCCCTAGTGCCCTGCCCCTATTCATCTGCTTCATGCAGCTCCCATACTCCTGGTTTTTCAGAAGGGAAAACTGATCCAGGACACAAAGCTCAATGCTTTGCTTTCCATCTCAGCATGTTAGAACATGCTGCAAAGTCTAAGTACTTGTGCCTAGGGCTGGAGAGAATGCAAAACACAAGTCAGACATCCACCGAGGAGGAAAAGCTCCTTCTAAGGAATTGTCATTTAAATTTGGGAGGGGAGAGGGAGGGCAGGCACAGAGAACAGATTTTGGTCAAAACCCCTCCTCCTTGACAGACTCTGCTTGACAGACCCTGCATTTTTGGCAGACCCTGCTTGACCCTACCACTTGACTGGGAGAGCATTTTTCCAAAGAACTGAGAGAGGGCAAGTAAGTTCCCACTCTGGGAGTCTGGGGGAATCTCATATCAACACTGTGTCTAGGCAACATCTCCAGGGGCACATGGCCGCCCTGCTGTCACCCCTCAGGGTGCTTGCCCAATCCCTCCTTTCTTCTGCCCCGGCTCAAGCTGCTGTGTTTTGAATAGAGCCCTCAAGAGAGACGCAGCCCCAAACTCCAGCTAATTTTGATGAGAGCCAGGTATCCAGAGAGGAACTGCATGCCTAATACACCTGAGCAGTCACCCGCTGTTTGAGACAAGAGCTGTCTCTCCAGAGGAGAGCCCTCAGCCTTTACACTCATATTTTCAAGACTGTTTATTCCCCAGGGGAGGGACTTACTGAAGCATAAATAACAATACGCATAAATTTCAAACTCGGCAAGGATTTGCATGTTCAGCACCACCCACATATCTGCAAATTAAGTGTTTTGTGAGGGAGTTAGCCCAACTGGGTGAGGCAATGCCTGGCTGCGGGATCCTTGAGGATAACAAGGACCTTGGCATAAAACCAATTTTACAACCATTAAGAAAAGAAAGCGTAAGAGAGAAAGATAAGTGATCGAGCGTGCCTGGGACTGTGTGTCTGTACCCTGTTTCACTACAAAGCAAACAAAAAACCCTTCCCTGACAAAACATTCACAGCCAGCCACAAGCTGAGAGCGGAAAGCCCACGCCTCCTGCTCCCAGGGGTGGGTAAGCAGGGAAACAAGCAGCCCCTCCAAGCACCCAGTCCCCAGCGGGAGCTGCAAGGCAGGCGGAGACCGGCAGCCACTGTGTGACCAAGGGAAACTCCTTCTGCGTCAAACAACATCCCCTTGTACCCCATAAGGCCCCCTTTATCCTGAAGGATCCCAAAGCACTTTACGCTATTTATACACAGGAACCACTTCACTAGTCATTGAACTGAGGGGAGGAACAATAACCCTCTCTTTTCTCTCACTGGAAGCAGCAAGAAATCAGTGCCTGGCTGTGTTTGCAGAGAGCTCATAGCAATGAGGGTTTGACACAACAAGGAGCGATAGTTCAGATAGGTCAGGGTCAGCCATCCGACAAGGCAAACTCCTCACTGCAGCCTACTGTTGGTATTTTAAATTCTGTTTTCCCAGCTCTGCTCATGGGCATTGTGGGGCTCTTTTTGTTTGAGGTTTTCTTTTCCTTTTTTTTTTTTTTTTAAGCAGGGCTTTGTCTGCACTGGGGAATTTACCAGTAGCATTAAACCACATTTCTAAACAAAACATTTTGTGCTGAATCAGCTTTCTGCCTGATCCCTTCCTATTCATTATCTTCCTATTCATCCCATTCATTTTGAGCCCAGCGCTCAGAAGCGAAGCCACTGGGCTCTCCGTGTTTTCAGAGGGTGCACACAAAACCTCCCTGCCCTATAGCCATGCCAGTACTAGAACCAAGTCAACAAGCACTAAAAGTCCTGGGAAGATAGAAATCCTCCCAGCCTCCACAAAGCCTATTCAGGCAACTCTGTACACGAATTCAAAGCGCTCTCCAAATAATGTAGCAGTGATAACCATTTTTTCACTCTCTACAAAGAGCTGGGTTTTTACACAGTGGTTTGAGCTGAGGGCAAAGACTAACTAACCAAAGAACACGTGCTGCATTGTAGCTACTACACGGTCACTCAAAATTTGGCTGCAGTCTCAGTGCAGTTTTGTCCCCTACAAATTTGTAGCACATTGAAAAGGCGCTCAGCTAAAAGCCAGTAGATTTTCTACCTCCCCGCGGTATCAGGTGCATATCCCATGGCAGACTGTCACCTTCACTGCACCGAACTCACAAACAAATCATGGGGCTTAAAGTCCCACTGTCAAAAACATATGCAGCAGATTTTGGAAGAGAGGGTAGGCAATTGGTGTGTCACCACAAGGTACATTTCTAGCCTCTCAATCACACCGAGTTCTATAATCTCACTACCTGAAAGATCCTCTGCCTCCTTAAAGCACACCAATAAAGAAAAAAGAGAGCAGGTTATAACAGGAGCACAGAAAGATTAAGTGCCTCTCCCAGCAGAGAGAAGGAGTGAATTTGCCCTCCTCAACATCCATCCTCCAGCAGCCAAGCTGTCCTGTCTTCTGGAAGACCAACACAGAACACAAAGCTAGAAACCACAAAGTTTTCAAGTTACTTGTTAGCACTGCCTTGCCTGTGCCAAGACACCTGACTGCAAACAGCACAAAGCAAGAGGTGCACAAAAACCCACACCAGCTTTGACTTTGGTGCAAAACTTGTTTTGAGTTGCTCCTGTTCTCACTTTCTGTGGTGCAAACAAGCAAACAAAGTCTCTGGAGTCAACCCACACATCTTTCCCAGGCAGCCTGCCTCAATGTGGACTCCACTAAAATCATATTTTAAAAGCAGTTGACAAGGAATTTGGCAGTGGAAACCAAGGTTAACATTCTTACTGCTTCAGACCTGTTGCTGATTAGCTCAGGACTGGTGCCAGCCATGCCAGAGAAAAGCTCTGAGCATGTCAGCAGTGGAGCAGGTACCTCCAGTGCCAGGAATGGGTGATGCACTTTGCAGTGCCCTGGCACACAGACAGAAAAGGGAACATCATGCAGACACAGAACGGGGCAACAGCAGCTCTCACCTCATCATGGCAGCCACAGATGCCACTGACAACTTCAGGAGCCTCCCTTTCTACCCAGAATATCCTCATGTGGGAACACTCACACCTGGAAGTACCCACTTTGCTAACAGCAGCGCCAGGAATGGCCAAGAAATCTCTTCTGACCATCCAGCCTTATATATCTCCAGTAATATTGTCTCTGGAGGTGTTCTGAAGCGATCACTGAACGATTTGAGGAGTTATATTCCTCTCCACAGCTAAAATCACTTTATTAGAGTCAGATCAAGTATCAAGCACAGTTGAGGGCAATTAAATGACAGTTCATTTCCCAGAGCTGTAAATCGAAGTTCATAGGAGCTGTCTCTCTCCTGTTGCTATAGGAGCGGTGCTGGAAACAATGCTCAATCCACGCTGCATAGGGCTGCCTTGAAAAGGACCATTCTTCCAGTAACATTAAACAACTCCCAGCCAAAAATAAAACATTTCTCCCCCTCCCACCCTGCCCTTGTGCAGCACATTTTAAAGACTCCACCAAAACTATTTACACAACTGTTTTTGGAGCAGCCTGCAAACTTGACCGGGAGGCACCACCATGTGAATAAATAACCAGGAAGCAAGGGCTGCCTCCAGGGAATTACTTGCTGGCCCTTCACCAAGGCTGGCAGCAAGAGACAAGACACAAAGAAGTCCCTGGCTCCAAAGCACACACCACTAAGCTCCAAAGAAATCCCCCAGCCCCATGCCAACCACTTCCCTGAAACACCTTGCTCTGCCAGCTGCACGGGGAGCTGGGCTTGCTCTGGTCCTCTCCGCAGCTTCAAGCACAGGCACAGGGCAGCTCTCCACGAAGGGGACAGAGCCAGAGTCAGTACAGCAACTTCGGCAAGCCTGTCTCAGTGTACGCCCTGCTTTTGGCTGGGATGGAGCTCGTGTTCTCCTTAGTAGCCAGTACAGTGCTGTGGTTTGGATTTAGTATGAGAACAGTGTTGATAACAAACATGTTTTGGTTGTTGCTAAGTAGTGCTTACTCTAGATCAAGGACTTGTCCTTTTCCCACGCTCTGCCATTAAGGAGGTGCACAAGAAGGGAAGGAGCATGGCCAGGAGAGCTGATCCAAACTGGACAGAGGGATGTTCCACACCACAGAATGTCAGGCTCAGGATATGAACTGGGGGGAGTTGGCCTGGAGCTGCCCATCACCGCTGCGTGACGGGCTACGGAGCTGTGTTGTGCATCATTTGTGTTTCTTGGGGTTTATTCCTCTCTCCCTCTCCTTTTCATTACTACTATTGTTATGATTAAAATTATTACTACTATCATTATATTCTACATTGGTTCAATTGATAAATTGCTCTTATCTCAATCCATACCTTTTAGTTATATTATTTTACTACTTCTCCACCCATCCCACCAGGGCAGGGGCATGAGGGAGGGGTGGCTGTATGGTACATAATTGCTGGCTGGGGTAAACCATAACAATGTAGTCATCCACTTCGTTTACAGCTGGCAAGGAAAAGAAAAGTGGGAAAGGGTTCTAACAGATGCCAGCACAAAACAGCTGGACATCAAACGAAGCGGGAAAATGCTGCAGGGGATTTCTCCACCAAACCACCCTCCTGTTAACTTAGCACTCTATGAAGAAGCTTCAATAAAGGAAAGCCTAAAATTACTTTGAAACTTAATCCTCCCAGCAACCACCCCATCCACCTTAGAGGTCAATTTTCAAGTCAGGAGGAACCATTATCATTTCATCTGATCTCCTGTTATTTTAAAGGTTAACATTTAAAGGCTAAAAGTAGTCCACTCTATATTCTACAGTCGCACATTCTACCCTAGATTAACCCTCAAATACCAAGAAGACTCAAGAACACTTCAGGACATGGGAGAAACCATACTTTGTTCCCTCAGGAGCCTCTAAAAACATAACTGGCTCATCCCCAGCATTCAGATTTCTTTGAGCTCAGCAGAAAGCCGCAGAGCACTTTGCTCTCCATTGCTGTGCAGGCTCATTATCCATCTTTCAATTCATCCAATGCCATTAGTGAGCAGGAGAGGAAAAGCAGACCACAGCATGGCTCATTTGGAGGTTAAGACTCTCAGTAAGTCCTTAAGTATTAAAAGCAAAACATACCCAAGAGAAAATCCAAGAACAACACAGTCAAAAGTTTCTGAAGAAACTGAGTCACTATCTTCAATACTAAAAGCCCACTGTGAAAATGAGGTCTCTCTAGGATAGACAAGGATAGAGGAACTCAGAAAACAAAACTTATCTCTTGCTTCTGAAGAATTTAGAAAAAAACCTAAAATCCATGCTGTAAATAACCAGGCCAATTCTAGCACAGAAAATATTCCTCCTATAACTCACCCCAGCCAAAAGATTGTTCTAGCTCTGACTGCCCAGGGCAGGATTATGCAGGGAGAGGGGACCAGAGCTGGCCACACATGGTTATCAGTGTCAAAAATTATGAGGATACTGCTGATCCACACCAGTTGTGCCCTCATATACAGGGAAATCAGCTTCCCACTTATCCCCTTTGTAAATGTGTTGTTGATAAGAATCACATTGATGTAACTACAGTAATTTATTTTGGATACTCTCACTGCTCTCATCTAAGTTGGCTTCCCCCTCCCTTCTTTTTTTCTTAAAAGGTTGTTAAAATTCCCGATGAGGCAGCAAACAATAAAACCCTTTTTTCTGCAAGGGGGTTCTCTTCCACGTGGAGACAGTTGCAGCCAAAGTAAAGCTCATGACACCAGTGAAAGCAGAGGTTTCCCTCTGCAACTGTCTGCTTTTCCCTCCTCCCAGGCTTCTGGCAGCACACCTGTGAGTCAGGATCCACGCTTCCACAGTGCCTGAGGGCAAACAGCCCAGTGAAGTCAGCAACCAGGATTTTGTCCCGGTCTGTGCACAGTGGTTTAAGTTCCCTTTTTTCTTCCTGTCTCGGACACGCTGCATACACCAGAGGTAAGCCCTGGGGAGCGCACAATGGACAGAACAGGCTTTTGTTTGGCTCTCCAGAGCCCATTTCTGAGGCTGAGCACAGCCTCATTCCTCAAACATGAGCTCAGCTGGACACTTGCACTCTTCCCTGCTCAGGAGAAAGAAAAAACCCAGACAACTGGGACTCAAAGGTGCAGGAACCAGCCTGACAGTTTTTCCTCCCCAAATACAGGAAGAGGTACTCCCAATAACCAGAAATATGTCCTTTTAGAAAGGCCCTCCAAGTGGACAAGGTTTATTGGAGACCACACCAAATGTCTCCTCACCGCCAGCAGACCTCTCACCTTTAGCCAAGTCTCTCAGCAAAGATGGAAGAGGGCTATTCCACATAGCAAGGGGGAAGCTGCAACCAACCACAGGTCAACTCCTCAGCAAGAGATACTTCCTCACAGGACTGGACTCACCCTTTCTATGCTTCAACAGCCAAAACCACGAGCACAAAGCCCAATACCTTCCTATCCACACATTCCTTGCACACAGCACTCGGCACAGAACCAAGAGACTCTCTCCTGTTCCCATGTGTCCATGTGCCTGGCTTCTACACTCACTGTACATCCCTGTGATAGCACACACAGCTCCCCACTACCTCCCTGGGAGCTCTGCATGGAGAAAAAGAGCCAACCATCTCTGTTCCCAGGGCAGTGTGGGGTTGAGATGCGGCATATGAATTCCTCCCTTCTCGATTCCACCAAAGCTAAGAAGAAATACTACATTCACAAGCCATGACTCAGGCACTACAAAAGTCCTGCTCACTGGCTGGCATGCCAGAAATGTCAGCATGGCTGCCATCTGCCAGTTGGCTCTGATAGCAGATAAATTTGACAAAACCATCCTTCCTCCTTATTTTCTTTATTGTTGCAGTATGGTGGACAATGAGGATCAGAGTACTCCCTAAAAACCATAGAGGCATTGTGGCTGCTACTCTAGCAGATAACAGGTCAGCAACGCACTCCAGACAAAACAGAAACTCCTCCCACAGTAATTCCTACCTCCCACAGTAATTCCTACCTCAAACCACTCTTGGTCCCAGTTTTAACCGAATTTCATTAGTGAAGGAGCCAATGAATCCATTGTTCATCCTCCAGCCATGCTGGTAAGTCATCTGCTTGCACTGAAGGAGCTGCCAAGGACTACTTTCAGTCTGTGTTGAGCTGATTGCACTCCTGTCTGAGATGCACCTACCGAGCTGTATAACGCTTTTCTGGCTGGGACTGGAGAGTCCAGCAAGATCAGCAAGATCCAAATGCAGCCCAGACTCCAAAACACGCCTGTTATTGCACCATGCAATGCCAATAGTGCAAAATTGTAATCATCTGCTTGATCCTTCTTCTGTCCACTTCTTCCCCATAGGAGCAGAAGTGTTTCAGGGTGAGGTATCAGACACGTTTTCACCTCATCCATTTGTACAGCACAGCAGATCTTTCTCCCACAGCATCTCCAAAAGGTGTTCCTTCCTTTAAACCTGTCCCTCTCCTACAGTGGCAAAGACATCTGGGAAACATCTGCAAATTTCAGCCCAACTCCACCGTTTCTTAAGAGTGTCCATCTTTCACATCACAGCTACAAGGACAGATTTCACCAAAGCACAGGCACTCACACAACGCTTCCCACTGCCCCAGCTCCCCAGTGCTGTTTTCTTTCTTATAAAAGTAAAGAAAACCTGGGCTGAACAAGTGAACTTTGCTCCTTTTGTATTCAGATCTGGCACCAGCCACAGATAAGAAACAATGGTCAATGACAAACATTTCATGTCACCGACTTCTGCCTCGGCTTTTCTTTATGAAGCCTCATTATCGCTGCCAGGAACAACCTCTGGGTCTGAGCAACATCCTCTCTTGCACCTCCCCCACATCTCACTTCCACCTCTCTTAAGAGGCCGTGCCACACCCCATCCTCCACACTCCCCCTCTGGGATGCACTCACCTCAGCAGGCAGGAGAGGCAGCTCCATGCAGCCCACAAGGATGCAGGCAATGCAAGGTCAATCAAGAACTGCACAGTGTGTATTTGCTTGGCTGCACCCTGCAGACAGTGCCAAGGACCCTCCCTCAACTGTTGCAGAACAGAATGTCCTTCTTGATCTCTCTAAACCAGTATCCTGCCTCCAGTAATGTCCACTACTACTGGCATCAAAAGCATGCATGAAATACACACACACACACATATA
>VYZR01008108.1:0-14466 GCA_013400675.1 Oxylabes madagascariensis
GCTGCTGCAGCAAAGAAAGCCAAGAAAGGCTGGACCAGGGTCTCTTCAACCCGGTACTATGTGATACTAGGATCAAACTGAGATCTTACAGCCTAATTACAGGTAGTAATTAGTCAGCCCTACATAACTGGATGTCATTCACTGTGGATGACAGGTCTGCTTTTTATAGAACATACCTGAAATTATTCATCCTTATTAGAAATGTGGTTCAATAAACACCTTAAAATAAGCTGTAACAGAATGAAAAACTTCCAGCCAGAAAAAATATGCATAGGAAGAAAATTTCACACCCAAAATGGCAAAGAATTTCAAATGTTTCTGTTAAAACACTAAAAAAGATCAACACAAAAGTTTAATGATGTAGTCTCAAGCTTGCAGACACAGGAAGCATGCTACCATAAAATCAGGGGAAATAGATTAGCAATCTAGAGACCAGATGGTTAGTATTTACTTGCTGACATAACACCACCAAATGTTCCTAAATTTCTTTTTTAAATTTGTCTTTCACATTACATTATCAGCACAGGAACGGATCTTGCAAACATATACATAAAGATTTCAATATATTTATTCATTTGGATAGTCCCATTGACTTTAGAACAGGAGACTGTTCACAGAACCAAGCTGTCAGCTTAGGGTAAGTCTACAGAGTTGTAAACTATTTGCCTACACTGAATTGGGCAGGCTAAGTCTGGGAAAAAAAAATAAAATCCTGTACATGTGTTTTTGTTCTGGTTTTGTTCTTTGCAAGAGAGAGCAGTTTATGGAGAATATGATAAAAGACATTCCCTGTCCACAAATATATCTCCTGGTCTGGTGGATAACTGTTGAACTTGGCAAGGCCTGAAATAAACTGAAATCTTAAAATTCTTCACCAATTTGAAGTCAAGGAGTAAAAAGAAAAAAACATTTACAAACATTTTTACCCAGCAAATTGTTAATATCAGCATGAGAATATGCTTCTTAATTAGAACAGGATCCTCCTACAAATTACTTAACCTCTCTCCTCTGTGAAAAATATCCTTGATTCCAAATGTTTGTTCAGAGACTTGTTTTTCTCTGGTGGGAAAAACTGTTACTCCTTTCTCTACACTGTTTGTAACTTGTTTAAGTCATCTGTAGGGGCTCTCTATTCAAAATATATAGAATTTCACTAGCGTTAGCTTTTCATACTTGAAGCTTTCTCCTTCAACTTTATATTTTTTCTTTCATTTTCCCTTTCTAAAGTGTTGTGTTCCCTCATCCCTGTCATTACTGGGGGGTTTTTGGAGGCATTTATTTATACTGTCTCTTTGTCCAACCTATTTTTTCCCACCTTTCATCAAAATCTGCTTCTCAATTGCTTGCACGTTTCTCGATGTCTCATTTTCTCATCTGCTTCTTCAGGTTCCTTTTTCTTTACTGTCACATCACTTACAAAGTCACCTGCCTCCAGGCCGTGTATTTCCTCCCGTTTAATTTTTCCATTTGCACCATCTGCGTGTGTGTATGTAATACAAGCACTTCATTTGGTGAAAGTGCTATCAAACTGAGTTGACCCCGTTACTGCCCTGAAAATAAGAAATTTGTTTTCCTATGCTTCAGTTTCTTTGTTGATCACACTTCTAGAAGCCATGAGGGAGTTCCTTTAATGTCATAGTTAAAATGATAAGCTTGGATAACCCCTCATGTGCTCCCCTTGAATACTTATTATACTCAGCTCCCTACTCATACAGACATAGAAGCAGTGTCTGTCTCTGTTCTGCAAAACCAGGAATTCTACCGAGAATTTTAATTATAGGCAGGTCTTTCAAGTTATAATTTGTCTGAATATCACAAACATTCAAATATCTGTACCTGCAGCTAACTGTCCCATACAAATGAAAAGGCTGTGACTACCTTAAACAAAAAAAGAAATCCCCACAAAAAACACTCAACCTATTTTTTTCAAGTAAACGTTCAGTCTTTACAGGAACAAAAGAAACAGCAGCAAAAAGAAACTATGAGTAGGTGGGGAGTTTTCAGCATGTCAAAAAGCATTAGAAAAGTTCTGTCATACATGAAATTTATATTTGTCTACAGCTTTGCTGTGTTCATTCTCTAGGCAAAAGCAGGGCTAGAACACAGGTAATCTGCATGGATAGGAATAAAGCCTTTTGTTAAAGAGATTTAAAATTGAACTTCTAAATGTGACCACTAAAAGTGATATTTTATATAGAAAAAAAAAATTCACAACCACCAGAAAACACCATTTCCTTTAAAGCAGTTATGTAAGACAATGTTTGGAGTCTCATCTGGAATGCTGTGTATCATTCTGGTCACTCACCTCTAAAATGGATGAACTCAAAAGAGCGAAATTAGCAAAGCCTCCTAGTCACCAAAGTCCTCAAAACCTCAAAGTCATCAAAATCCTACCTTATAAAAGAGTATTATCCATCAGAAGAAGGGTTGCATGGGGCATGACTCTGGCTCTCAAGAGTAAATGCTACCTAAAGCAGCAAAATCAGTGTTGCTATAAGAAGAAATTGGTATAAATTAATCAGGAATTATCCTAGAAGCAATCTCATAAACTGCATTTACTTGTCTGTAATGCAGCTCTTCATATAATTCTGGGGACAAAACACCTAACTCATTTGAAAATAGAGGTCCACACATTTACAAAAGAGATTATATGACATGGTTCCTTGCGGTAGCAGGCAAGGAATAAGATTTTCTCCATTCTTGTGTTCCTACAGATCTGGAGCTGTAATAACATGGAAGGAGGGGGGCTACCTACTCTGCAGTACAAAGTTCAGCCGTGCTGTCATTGTTATTGCTCATTAATTGGATTTAATTGCTATATGATTCAAGTAGATAGTAACAGTAAATACAATTAATTCCTGTGGAGTCAGGGGAGAATTTCTTTATATCTTGCTGTAAACAAGTTAAAGTCTCAGGAAGCACTGAACATGTAGCCTACCTGAATCTGTGACAGATCTACATTTGAAATGTGTAAAACCATCTTTGCAGAATCAGAAAAGAAACTTGGCATTTTTCCAATTGTGCAATTGCTGTAGTAAAGGTGGGGTGAGGGACAGTTACATTGTTTATATTTCAGCAGCCACCATTTTCTCCAAATTCAGAATTCTACATTTGCCTTATCCTGTTATCATTAATTAAACTCTGTAGGAATAGGCCACATTTAGATATTTAATAATTCTTAATCTTCATACCTGGAGGATCTTCTAAGAAATATTTCCACATATTATTAATTTGCTTGGTGAGTATAACCTTTATCCTGTTCAGCAAGCATAATTAGAGATTAATTCGTTGTGTCCGGGATTTAAAATATTTTAGCTCACCTTTACATAGGCAACAACACATTAAATTATATAGAAGAATGCAAACACCTTCAAAGACAAAGTTTCAAGAGGGGGCATTATTCAATAGCGAGAATGGAAAATGGCCTGAGCTCCTGGCACTAATTCTTTAGTTTCTATACTGGAATCCAACCTTTGCTCTTTCCTATACAGTAAAACAGGCAGAAATGTGGGGGGTTTTTTAAGGACAACACAAAAGGAAAAGGCATATAGGAAATTCTGCCAGGCAATTTTCGAATTAAAGTGAAAGATTATTTAAATGTCACGTTTCATAGAGGAGCCAAACGCGAGCTGATGCTCCAGCTCAGCTCTCTGGGTACAATCCTCCGTGCCTGCGGCTCCCTCGTGTGGTGCATCCCTGTCCATCTGGGCATCAGCCCAGCGGATCTTTACCCTGCAACCAGTAACTGTGAACCTCTCACCGTGGTTATCATTCCCAGTATCCTTCGCTGTCCCAAAGCACACTATCTGTCCAGCAATAAGGAGTAAGTTTCTTTTTTTTCTTTATTTCATTTGATAGACATTTTATATACGTATATACACACAGTACAATACTTTTGTGATAGAGAATAAATGAAAGTTTTCATTGCTGGTTGTTTGTTAAGTCAACAGATTCCAGTTAATAATGAAAAAAAATTAAACGTTTAATATCAAAAGCAACTTCAAGTATCTTCTATACATTTTAGTATTCAGTATATAGTAAGGTGGTTTAGGGGATTTCTTTTTATATCAAAAAATGTATTTGAATAGACTATTTTTACCCTCATACTTTAGAGTACTATTCATATCAGGCATGGAGTTTAAAATTATGTATCTCATGGTCCCAACTAGCTCTTCACAAGAACCACAGGTCACTTATACAATCAGGCATATGTTTCAAAACAGGGTTTAATCATCAGCAAAGTCAAGGTGCAATAACCATGTTTAGAAATGCATTATTTCACTCTCCTAAAACAGATTAAGCTGCAGTCCTTGATGTGAAGCAATATACAACACCACTGTTTGCAAAACAATACCTGACTGAGGCATAAATAGTACTTCAGTTCCCCGAGCTATTTATCCCTTAACCTTTCTGTATAAAAATAATTCAACTTAGGCATATATTGCACTAATTTTATCATACTGGATAGCTCTCGCCCTGCATTGTTTTCTTTGCTGAACTAGGATTACACTAGGGTTTTAATTTCCATGGAAAACCTGGGAATAGGGCAACAGACACACATATGGTGTGCAATAAATGGTTATCTATAATAGCAATAGTAATCTCAGAGGCATTCACAAAGGAAACTACACATTAGACTTGGAGATCATTTTCTCCAGTAGATTCATCATTCTCTCCTGTAACTGTAAGCTTTGAACTTGAATGATGTTCTGCTGATCCAGGATCCTGCGCACTTCTCTACAGGTTTCTTCCATGGCTCTGCTCAACTTCTTTTGTTCTTCCAACATGGCTTCCATTAATTTTAGCTTCTTCTTTTGGAAACTGCAGTTTTGCATTTTTCTTTTCTTAACTGGTCTTTCTTCAGCTCTGAAATGTGAATATTTGTTAGAAATTAAACTCACATTTATAAAAAGAAAGAACCTCAAATTCAACAGCATATTCTTGGCCAAGCTACAACCTAGTCATACTTTTTAATATTTTTAAACCCCTGTGTTGTCCAATAAATTCTCTCTCAAGTTTATGCCAAAACATAATTATTTAATGTATTATTGCATAGTGTTACAGATTGAAAAAAAAAAAAAAAAAAGAAAGAAAAAAGAAGATGTTTTACATCTCATTGTTTTTAACAAGAATTTTCCCTGCAAAATGCCAGGCTTTTTTTTTTTTTTAATCTTGACATGACACGTTGAATTTATACACTGTACTGAGAGAGACATTTGGTTTATCTGGCCGTTGAAACTCCAAATTTGAAGCTTCAATAACCATCCCAGTCCAGAGAAAGTGCTGCATGGTTACATGTGGTGGTATCTTACAGCTTGTTTTTTAAGGCATTGTATCAGTAAGACTGGTCCCACTCCAGAATATGAATCTCAGGATTTGCCCTTGTGCCAAGACACAGCAGTGGCACTGGCCATTCTTTTTTTTATATTCCACCACAAAACATTTTAAACAATGTAAAAGCCTGAAAAGACAGAAAAATACCTGGGGGTTCTGGTTGACAGTGGCTGAACATGAGCCAGGTGTGCCCAGGTGGCCAAGAAGGCCAATGGCACCCAGCCTGGACCAGCAATAGTGTGGCCACTAGGACCAGGGCAGTGGCTGTCACCCTGAACTCAGCACTAGTGAGGCCTCACCTCCAATCCTGTGTCCATTTTTGGGCCCCTCACGACAAGAAAAACAGTGAGGGGTGGAGCGTGTCCAGAGAAGGGCAATGGACATCGTCATCTGAAATATGCAGAGCTGCCATGTGGAATTTGGGGAATATTTTAAGAATTTCCTCTATGCTTTATCATGCTGCGTTTTTGTTTTGGAAGAGAGATAAATATGGCAGTAAAGACAGTGCTCTCAAGGTGTAAAGGCCACATGGCTGTTCTAACAGGGCAACAGAGCAACACAGTCAAAACCAGCCCACGTGGCATACAAGTGAGAACACACACACAGATCTGTGTCTCTTAACCTGCAACCTAAGAAGGAATCGTGCTAAAATGTGAAAGAGGAAGAAAGACAAGTAGAAGGCATCTGTGTAAGTGTACTACACATCTGAGAAACCTCCAGTTAGAGCTGGGTAACTCCTTTCCTAACTTAAAGTGAAAGACCATGTCTTCATTTACACTTTTTGTAACTCCAGACTGGAGTCCCCAACATCAAAGATATCTGATGATGTGTCTTGAAGTCCCTTGACACAAACAGCAATCTCAGTCGTGTTCTGCCAAATGCAGTATCCTTTCTAGGTGAAATGCAATAATGAGATAGTACAGTTGTGACTAGTATGCCATGTCAACATGCTGCAGATTTTAAGACATCCTTGAATAAGGATAACTTGAACTCTTGAGGAACGTGTTTTTATTAATGTGAAGAGGGTAGTGGAGGTGAGGTCACTCAGCTGTGGTAGATTTGTATCATAATTTGATTCATGTTCTTATCCTACTTGACAGGCTTTGTGCAGCAGTGACTGTGACATTCAGATCTGTCAGCAGGAGAGATAAACAATCCTTAGCACCTGAAAGGCTTAATGCAAATATAAGAAAAAGACACAAGCCCCTTGACATTTAAGAGTTCAGTGACCCAAAAGGGGTGAGATACTTTGGAAGGTATACAACAAACTCAGCTTTGCAGGTTTTATATAGCATATTTGATTTGGGGCATCAAATAAATGTGGATAAAATAAATATATGTTGCTCTGCTCAAACTGTGGATCTTTTCAAACTGTGGGTCAGGCTTACTGCTGATCACTGAAATTATCACAGTCTCACAATCTTGTGAGAATGGGTGTTGGCTAACACTAAAACACTAAATTTGTCTCCCTTAACTCTAAGGGCCAGAATTACTTCAAATGTGGTTCTTAAAGAGGTCAAACAAGTGGAAAAGATCTACAGCAGTCTAAGGACAACACTGAATCTGTTACTCCCATCACAGTAGTCAGTGACAAAGAATAGGTGCTTTCTCGTAGGCAGAGCAAGAAACTTTCTGAAATGGTGACATTATTTTAGCCAGTCATCTTTTGAATTTAAATTTGTCTTCAGAGAGGATTTAAATGTTGGAAACTTGATGAATCTCTATTCTCTTCCCCATACAGTGTTAGAAAGTAGCTGTGGTAAGACCTCTGGTCTTGAAACCAGTACGAACTCACTCCACAAGGGGGCTTGTGTGTTGTAAACGTAAGCACTGGTGAGAATGGTCCTTAACAAGGAATGAGAAAGCAAAGCTGAGGCTTGTCAATGGTACTGAGATGCGGTGAGTATTGTCTGTCTTTCTTGGTAACAGTAGCTACCATTTGGGTTTTAATTTCAACTGAGACAACGACAACAAAAATAACATTAAAAAACCGAGATGGAGTGATTTAGATTGAAAGATCTAAAATAAGCCTTATTTTTAGGAGAAAAGAATCTTTGAAGTGTTTTCCTAGAGTCTGTAATGGATTTTACCTGTTTTTCAGTTAAATCCATCAAAGAACTGTAGTACATGAAACCATACATCCAAGACAGTAAGTGCCTTGCACAGCTCCAGAGAGAAAAGAGCAGCATTTTTTTTACTGTGTCAGCAGTATCTGNGTACTCACTGAAGAGTGCTAACTCAGAACTATGTTTCAGCACAGAGAAGTGCCCCCAAGAGCAATGACACAAGGATTCTTCAAGGTCTCCCAAGTACTCTCTACATTTGTTTACAATAACAAACACAACTTGGTAATTAGCCTTCATTGAAAAGAAATATTTATTTCAGAAATTTTCAGAAAGCCCTAGCTTTGGTGATGGTCCCAATCTCTTTTTGTCTCCACTGACTGATAGTGAAAAGGTTCTAAGGTCGCTCACAAGCTCACAATAAGGAATTGGCACTTATAATCCTCTCCTCTTGCAGAATAGCTGCTGAAAGGGAGCTCTTGAGAAGGGCCCTACAAAAGAAGGCTCTGAAGAATCTAATTTACAAGCAAACAGCACTTGCAACATGAAACAATGTTTCATGTCCAGTGATGGCCATCCAGTGATGAATTACTTGAATACTGAAGTGATTCCTCAGATACTGAGCCATCTTTCTTGAGAAGTTCTAGGTGTCCTGGGCAGCATGTCAGAGACCCCTCTCTGTCAATAATTTTTTATAACAAATTCAAAAGGGAAGCAGGGATAGGAATATGGGTTCAGCACCAAGTAACCCAAGCAGCATCAGTATCTTCAAATAGTTCCAGCTGGGAGCATGTGTACTTTGCCAATGTATAGGCACAAGAGTAAGCAACGACTGACGATTGCTGTAGCATCAATCCGTTCCTGTTGGCCATTCTCCGTGTTCCATTGCTGTGCAGCCAACACCCCAGTGACAGCAGGGGTGCAGCAGATCCTGACAGCATCCACAAGCTGCTGAAGAAGGACCTCCCTCTTTGCCAAGCCTAGTCTCTGAAGGTAGATTTTGAGGAAAATCTCAGGAAAGAGGGGTCTAGGGAAGTAAGGACCTCAAATACAATCTGCTGCCACTCTTCTGCTGGGCTTCCTGTGCCCATGGCAGAAAGCGTACAAGAGATTGGCATTGGTATTCTTCTGACCACATGAACAAAGTGTGGAAGTGCTCTGGCACTGGGATCGTATTCCAAACAGAACCTCACAAAGCTATTTCCCTGCTGTGCTCTAAAACAGACAGGCAGGGTTCCAAGGAAGCAAACCAAGGGAAAGAAATTGTTCCTTCTCACCTAGGAAACTGAGCAGAAATGACTGCGTGTAATGGACACAAGGGAGAACAAAGCAAAACCTCCAGACACAATCAGGAAACATATTAGGCAAGTCTCAAATGCATTTGCTGTTTGCCTACCTAATACCAATTTAATTCATTGTTCAATTAAAAGTTCCTTGATTGATTGCTTACACTTGTCCAATACAGCTTGTTTCAGGGACGTGTGTGAATAATTAATGAAGCAGGAGTTGAATACAAAGAGTTCTCTGTTTATCAAAATATATTATCTTCACAAAACCCTAACAACAATTCCTCATTTCTGATTACTTCATGGCAAACAGGTCTCCAGTACCATCAGTTCTTGGAATTTATGGTTTTCAACAGCTAAAAGCTGTTTCCCACTGGTTTGGGTTTTTTAGCTACTTACAAATCCCAGCATACCTCCATAATCCATGTCTTTATTAAAAAATTAACAATGGTCTGGATATAAACAATATCAATATTAGAGATGATATAAAGATCTTCAGAGCATAAGAACTGAGGATGAGGCAAGCTGGATCTTCTGGTAAACTAGGCTCATTCAATCATTCAAATGCATTCAGGAAATAATGAGACTCATCCTTGAAGTAAAGCACAGAAAAGAACCACTAAAATGCCTTGGAGCCTGGGCAAAGCACCTTGCTAGGATAACAAGTCTGCATAATGAGTTAAGCTGCACTACATAATGCACATAGCCTAAAGCTCAAACTTCTTTGTAGATGATGCCCATTCAGATTTAAATAGCCGTAGCATAATTTTAGAAATAGTAAAGTCTTTGCCAAAGATGTTGTTTCCCAAATTAGCATCATCATCAAGTTTTAATGCACTTCTTTTAATCCATATCTTGGCTAATTCATGTTACCAATTCTTACTTTTTCTTCCTGTGTAAACTTTCTGTACCAAATTAATTAATTTACATTTAAAAATTAAAAAATACCAAAGACAGTACAATCATGACACACAACTACCTTGCCAGAAAGCAAAAAATACGGAAAGGTTCTCCAATATACTGGAAAGAAAGGTAAGTAGAAGTAATATCTGAAAGTTTCATTCACTAAATTCACATTAGAAACACGGTACTGGTTTAAACAAGGGTTTGCTTATCACTAGAAAGAAGGGAAGAGTGAATTCCCCATCTTCTAAATTTATCAGATCTAGACCAGACATTTAGTGTTTCCCAGAGTCAAACAAATCATAGAAACAAAGAAGTGAAGGACAGCAGAGACAGGGGCTCCTGAGTGTGGAAGTGCCCTGCTGAGGGAAGGATGTCACAGAACCCTCTCCATAACACGTCTGGGCTCCACATCAGAATGACCGAATTCAAATGATATCTAACAAGAAGTCAGACTAGATAACACAGTGGTTTTATTATGGTCTTTTAATCTATGAAAGCAACTCTTTCACCCCCATTTTCAGTACAATAGAAATGGCAGAGACATGAAGTCTGAACTGCATTCACAGCCTGTATAATTATGTTCTGTCATTATTTTACTATGAAAACAAAGACCATAAATTAATCCACAGGGTGAAGAAACACTGTTTTCAATTAGATAAAAAGTCATTAATGGTGGTGTCAGGAATTTGGATTTTAGACGTTTAAGCTGCAGTACAAGACTTCACCACATGGCATTATATTTTATGACCATAATAGAATAATTCTATTATTGTCAGATGTTTTGTACTGTGAAACAGTGTTAGAGCAGTGTTAGAACAATACTAAGCAAATATCAGGCACTCCTTTAAAGGGATTCCAAATGTTTTCCTCATCTAAACACTTGAAACAAAAATTAATTTTATCTCACATTAATTGTATTATCACTAACCAGCAAAATTTGGATTTTGTAAGAAGGTCCCAAACTCAAAGTTTTTCAAACAGAATGCAAAGAAAACCAGTTTCAACTATTTTTAGCCTGACAACCGGTATGTACTTATTGAAGTATAAAACATGACATTTTTTGCTATCATGAAAGCTAAACATTCAATTGAATTTTTTTTTAAGCTATATTTTATATAGCCAAGTAGCCTCCTGCTATGTTCAAAGATACTGTGGAAAACACAAAGTTGACACTCTAAAGCTGTGTTGGAGAGTTTAAAGGAATAACAGGAATTTTTTCAGAAGTTTAAAAGTTATTTAGAAAGAACTACTGTTTGAAAAGTTTTTTCCCTATCAGTTGTTGCCATAACATTAGGATTTTTATTACTGAAGAAAAAAATTCCATAATGTAAATTGTAAAATATACAGCTGCACAACACATCTGTATTTTACATATAGACGTGAGTGAGTATTTTTCAAAATGTGTTTCAAAGTAATTGTTTTGCATAGCCATAAAGTAGAAAAATAGGGAAATTGAGGCCCTAAAACATTCTTTTGATTTCAATTCCCAGAATTGTCTTTAGTTCCTTTTTTGAATCTGTTGGATCAATTGTCTACTGTTCAGAGGCAAGGGCACTGATAAAATAGCCAAGATGGACCCAAATTTTTTTATGCTAATTCTTTTCTCTCTTGTTGGCTATTTCAAAGTGTTTTTCAAATACAGGATGACACACTAATTGCTTAAGCTGAAAATTGCTTTCTCAGTTCATAATTTTCCATTAGTAACTCTAAAAGAATTAACTTCCTTGTCTAAGCGTGGCAGCTCTAAGTGATTTTAACCCATGTGGTATCACTAGCAAGCACTGTATTTTCTTCTGGCCAAGAAAGGGTTCCCTACTCTGCTCTCATTCATCAGCCTAAATTAAACAGGTCAAAGCTGAACTAGCTTTTCAAACCCCCTATGACTATTGGAATAACACTTTTTCCTCCTTCCAGACACATGCCCCATTATCACAAGTGGTTTCTAATTTTTAATCTGATCATGATGCTCACCTGTAATACTATACTGAACTCTCGTGTGGTATCTACTGCTCAGCTTCTCCTTTTTTTTTGAAACAGGAGAACTGCATTTTAGCTTGTGACTGTGTGACTGTCTTGATGTTAAATGATATGTACAATATTCTATTGCACAAGATTCTTTCATAGTGGAGACTGCGAGAGCATGGCTGAATTCCTAAGTGATGGAGGTCCTGAGAGCTGCCCTGCCATTCCCTGCAGCTCCCAGACCCTCCTGAGCCATCCAGCACAGCCACTCCTGGCAGGCAGCAGCAGCAGTGCAAGGGCTCAGTGGCATTACCTGCCCCAGACTCGCAGCCAGCTGAAAGCCAGCCTGTGCCACTAGGGGCTTGATTTAAATGAGCTGCAGTTTCTAAATTTAGCCAAGTTAAAATACTTTTTACTAGAACAGGTTCGGTTATTTCCTTGGGTAAGGTTAAAAAAAAATAAACCCGTGAACCTGAAGCTCGCTAAAATGTATCATAGCCTAAATTTTCCAGAGCTTTTAATGTAGTGACTGATTTAAGTCCACTTTAGCTGTAAATGAAACCATCTACATGAGAGTGGGGGTCCACCTGCAAACTGTGGGCACAGAAGTGAGTTTGGAGTTGATTAACTTAATCTGTGTGAGGGCTGTCTATGTTCTATAGTGAAACCTGGCGTGGTGACCTCTGTCCTCTCTTATGGTACAAAATCTGTATTATCCTGTAGTTGTCCCTAAGCTGAAAAAGCATCCAACGTTTTTAAAAAGCCTGATGTTATCAAGTAGTCAAGTGAATAAACTCCACAACGTTTGTGGAAATGTGACCTTCTAATTAAATATTAAATAATATTACTGTAAATCCAATTGGGAATAAAGTTATTGCATCTGAAATGTGGCTGTGGAGTTTGCAAATCCTAAAGTCAAGTGAGGTTGTGTGTCAAGAATATCAACTACTTAAATGAACTAGGATGAAAAAAAAATTGTTACTTATGAACAAAAGGTTGCTTTAGTTCAAAAGTTATGCTCAAAGTTATGCACCCTAATAAATATTCGTTGCCAAAAAAAGAGAAAATGTTTTAAAAAATAATCAGCTATTCAAGGACTATTTGCTTGAATGATTGAATGAATTTACCTTAGTTTTATTCATCCAAGAGTGGGTCTGGAAACAATAATTCAAACTTGCTCGGTTGGTTCTTCTTCCAGCTCAACATCTTTACAGTTGCATGACTGACAGGTAATTTTACTGTTACAGTTAAAGCCTCACAGACTCATGATAAGGATCTCTAGGATCAACTTTTTTCCTGCCAGAAAACTGTAATCAACTCCACTTTCACACCACTCTGGATGAAAAATGAGACCAGTAAAGACTAAAATTTGTATCAAGAGTACAACCCTGCCTTTTGTTAAAATGCTGCCTTCCAGGGAACTCTAATCATGTCCAAAAAAAAAAAGGAATCACATGTTTGCATCTCAAACTAGCATTTACTTCGAAAAAAATTACATTCTCAATTGTATTTAAAATGTTGCAATGTACTTTCAAACTGCATGAGCAGCTTTTCAGTGTCCACAGAAATATTTATTTTGCATTTTTTCCCCATTTTAATAATAACTGAAGCCAGAGAAATTTCATACTCGTATCAAAAGCAAAATGAGAGCAAGCCAAAAATCATCTAAGCAGTATGTTATATCTCTGATTGCACTGCGGGACTCTCTTGAACATGCCTGTACTCCTTTTATGAACACTCTCCCTGATGTGAGCCGTGACATGCATGCTGAGTTTTGGCAATAATATACAACTTTTTGCCCAGTTCTCCTACTCCCTTCCAGTCTTTCATAAAGGAATAAAGAAAATGCCCTAATTCAGCAAAGTGGCTGAGATTGGGGAACAGATCTCATTTGTGATTTATAGAAAAAATACAAGAGCTGTTAGAGAAAAATGCGTGTGAGGGTGTTCTCTTTAAACAGCAAATTTGGTTCATTCTGCAAAATACTAAAAAGAGGGGGAAATAGATGCTACCTCAGCTTGTAAGAAAGCAAGCTTGATGAGCTCTCTGAATGTTCATCTTCAAAGCATTCTTCCCTTCCTTCATATGTAAACTGGTTATATGGCAAATACAGAGGTGTAGACTTAGCTGATGGAGACTGTGAGGCCTCTGTCTGTGATGTAGAAGGACCTGGCTGCTGATTTTCATGCATTTTCACATCGCTGTGGTCTGTCACTTTGGATAAGATCCTATCAATGGTTTTGTAGTAAGGCCAGTCAGGTGCCACAGTTTCACTGTCAGTCATGCATTTTAATTTCCTGTAAGAAAAGGCACACAACATTAAAGTTTGTTTTCCTACAAAAAGTTCTTTTCATACAGATATATCTCAAAACATTTATTCTGGTCACATTTAGGAGTCAAACTCAATGCTTTTAATGAGAATAAAATTAGACACTTTTCTTCTTTAACCTCCAGTGAAGCCTTTCAAGTTCTTTTCCTAGGTTTGACCTGCTATAAAAAGTTGCATGTAAACCCCCAAAGAAATTCAATACAAATAAAGAACATTACAACTTCTAATGGAAACAGGACTGTGTTGGTGGCTTAATAATTTTCTTCCCCTTAAAGAATACCCAACCAACCAATCTGACAGCAGTCCCTGACAACTGGACTAGGCAACACATCACAGCCCTTACTAAACTGAGGGCAGCCCTGCGCTTCCATGCTTTGAAGAATGAATATTTATTTTCTGTAATGAATACAAGTGACTATAAATACAATGCATATCCTTTTTCTAATATTGCCTAAAAGCCCTGAAATGCTTTGGTAAATATCCTTGTAACAACCATGAAATACAGACATCTGTTCATTTGTTACAGAATAAAGATCAGGGTAGGCAAAAGTACAGTTTCATTAATTAAAAAAAAAAAAAACAAAAA
>VYZR01008108.1:26689-48939 GCA_013400675.1 Oxylabes madagascariensis
ACCAGGACAGGGTGGGTGAAAACCTTTCCAGCTGCACCAAGATTTTTCTGTCATAGTCCACAACTATTCCTTCCCCTCTCCATTCACATGTGCCTGGCATATGTGTGGCTGCTCCTTGTGCTCCGTGCCGGCCCCCAGACCCCGGGATCCTGCAGAAGGGGGGCAGTTGTTTCCCTGTGAAATTCACATCTCAACTTTTCTATACGCTGTTTCCTATTAGTGTACTTGACAGATTGATATAGTGGTATAGTGCTATTTAACATCTGTTAAATAAAAGAAATGCCTTTTAATAATACCTCCCTTATTCCCCTCCTCTCAGCACCTGAAGGGAATCTAAGTTTCAAGGACTCGGGTTCTACCCCCTCCTCTGAAAAGTCGTTGATAATAATTATGGAGACCCCACATGCCTCCTCTGCCTCACCAAAGCACATGTGCCAAGTGGTTGATAAAGTGACTGTTTTCCTACATGGATCTGAAAGCAAGAGAAGTTTTTTTAATCCCCAAATAATTCCTGCAGTCTTTGCCAGAGCCAGGGGAGAGAAAATACACCTCTCTAGGCTGTGTCTCTCTGCTGATGTCCTGCAGATCTGTGCAGTCCCTAGGCATCACTAAGCCCTTGTCCTGCTCCCCGAGTTGGGACAAGCAGCTAAGACAGGACCAGCTGAAACCTCTCAGGGGAAGAGCAGCTTTGTGTCAGCAAGAGCAGTCCCTGCCCAGGACGAGGGCACTGGGAGGAGAAGCTCTATTACTATTTGGCTGCTTCTTGCCCCCCTCAAGTTAGAGGTCAGTCTAGATTTGTCATCTCTCTCAAAGACTGGCTGGTCACCGAACCCAGAATAACTGCTGACATGACAAGCTGCAGCTCTGCCAGACTGAAGGCACTGATAGCCCTGCTGCACTCCCCTCTCCAGCACCAGCTTCCTCCAGACCGAGAACCACGCAAGCAACTGAAGCTGCAATTTTTCTCATCAATAAAATAAGGATATTAAAGCCTTGGAAACCACTGATACACAACAGAGCTACTGAGTACACCTTGTACGTGACTTCTCTCTGTAAGGGAAAGTTATTTTCCACTCTCCTGCTCACCCCAGTCCCTCCTCTGATGGGCATTGCTGTGGCAAGTTCAGAAGATACTCTTGTGAACACCTCACTGTGCTTGAATATCTCACTTGTGCCTTCCCTCTCAATACACACCAGCTCAGAGGAACATGAATTTAATGATCCTCTTGCAAATCTGTTCTTCATATCATCTGTCTAAACACCCTACCTTTTTTGCAATCATTATTTATCAGCTTGAATAATAGCTATTACAGCTGTTCCACCTTTCATGGTGATGTCTAAAGATAAACCTCAAACAGAGTAGAAGGGTTTATCATTTGCAGCTGTGGATCTGATGAAGCTCCCCTCTAAATGCTGCTCTCATTGAGTTTAGACAACTCCATTAATCCTTACATATCTGTTGACTAAACCTCAGGTGATCTGTGCTAACTGACTGTGTATACAGCCTTGAGCTTTGCAAGGGTGGGCTAATGCATGCCAAATAAAACTTCCTTTAGCCAAGTTTTAGGGAATGGTGTTTTCCCCTGTGCCTGCAGGGGAATAACGGCTCCAGTCACTCAAGCACCAGAGCCCAGCCCACAAACTGAGCCATTACATCGGGATCACAGGAGAGCATGTCCCATCCTGCTGATGGGAACTGCGGTAGAAGTCAGGCAGAAACTTCCAGGCAAATCAGAATTTATTCCACTCGGACATGAGATTTCTCCAACTTCTCCTAAATGTACTTCTGTGTCTGAAATCCCCATGGGAGCTGTCTACAGGGATGCTGACACACAGGTCCCTGCCTATAGGGAATTTTAGAAATGGAAGAACATTAGCTTTGGTTCAGGAGAGTCTTGCAAACACCCTTTTAGGCAGCAACTTGGAGCAGTGACACCAGGAGGAGTTTCCTGCTGAAGGAGCATCACCCCTCAAAGACATAGGTCCAACTCTACAACCTATGGGTACCTCAGTAGACTATTTTGTAATGTCTTGATTACATAAAACTGGAAAAAAAAAACAAAAAAACAAAAAAACCACAACAACCCACCAACCAACCAAAGCTGTTTTCACCCTTTGTGTTTGGGGCAAGCTGTTAAAAGTAAGATTGTCCAAAGCACAGGCTGGTCACCGCTCCTTACAGTCCTCTGGTCTGGCTCACCAGGAGCTTAACACATGTGGGTAATAACGAATCTTGGAACTGGATAGTGACTGCAGAGCATGTGTTCATTCTCTGGGAATTTCAGTGCAGACACACCTTGATAACTCTGCTTAAAAGGGTGCAGTACTGTGTGCGTGTTTGTCTGAAAGCATTTGGAGTTTGTGTTACAGGGGGATACTGTGTTGTAAGTTCAAAAAGGCTGCATGTGTTGGGAGGCTGTCTCCTGCCCCACATTTTGCTATCCACTGGGCTAGAAGGCTCATTTTCTGAAGTCTTACAGAGAATTATGGGTTTAGTGTCTCTAACTGCTGCCTACTGCAATTTGCAAAGATGACTAAATGCAATGCCAGTACGGACAGGCTGGGGAACAAGACACTGGAGAGCAGCAACTGTGGAAAAGGACCTGGGAGTCCTNACTGGAAAAAAAAAACAAAAAAACAAAAAAACCACAACAACCCACCAACCAACCAAAGCTGTTTTCACCCTTTGTGTTTGGGGCAAGCTGTTAAAAGTAAGATTGTCCAAAGCACAGGCTGGTCACCGCTCCTTACAGTCCTCTGGTCTGGCTCACCAGGAGCTTAACACATGTGGGTAATAACGAATCTTGGAACTGGATAGTGACTGCAGAGCATGTGTTCATTCTCTGGGAATTTCAGTGCAGACACACCTTGATAACTCTGCTTAAAAGGGTGCAGTACTGTGTGCGTGTTTGTCTGAAAGCATTTGGAGTTTGTGTTGCAGGGGGATACTGTGTTGTAAGTTCAAAAAGGCTGCATGTGTTGGGAGGCTGTCTCCTGCCCCACATTTTGCTATCCACTGGGCTAGAAGGCTCATTTTCTGAAGTCTTACAGAGAATTATGGGTTTAGTGTCTCTAACTGCTGCCTACTGCAATTTGCAAAGATGACTAAATGCAATGCCAGTACGGACAGGCTGGGGAACAAGACACTGGAGAGCAGCAACTGTGGGAAAGGACCTGGGAGTCCTGGTCAATGGCAAGTTGAACATGAGTCAGCAGTGCCCTGGCAGACAGGAGGGACATCGATGTCCTGGGTACATCCTTGTGGATCCCTTCCAACTCAGGATCCTCTATGAGAGAAGAAATACTCTGTGGGAGAGGAAATATTCTTCCAATACTTCTGAAAAGCTTGGCCAGAGAAGATAGGCTGGGATAGATGATCAGGAGGAGAAGCTGCCTTTTTGTCTCCTCCATTAAGCCAACAATGAAGCTGCTGAGCTCAGGAGAGTGCTGGAAACAAGGAGCTCACCTGAAGGTAGGGAAACACCTTGCAGGCAGTGGTGCCTGGCTCAGGAATTCCAATAAGGTCAATGCAATGCTCAGTCTGCCAGTCTCCCTGGGTGATGGGGTCATGGGGCTTTGTAAAGGCTCAGAAGTGACAGAAAACCAAAGGGCTGTGAACACGGAGCCATCAGGTCAGTGATGTGGAGCTGCACACAGACACAGCTCATGCCATCATACTGCCTGTGAGGGAATTTTAACAGTACAGCAGCATTTACAAAGGAAGCCCAGAGCTATCCAATCTGCAGGAGGGTCTATTACAAATACAGAACAAAAAAAAAAATTATTCAGGCTGAGGAAAAACTGTAGGTGTCTCAAGATACATGGAAAGGGCAGTCCCTTTCCTCAGAGGGCCTGCAACTTAACTGGGACATGCCACAAGGGAAACAAACAGGAGAGACCAGAAGGGACAAGTGACAGCAACACATCACTGAGCAAAGGCCATTGCATGGTTGGATAGCTGTTATGTACATCTAAAATAAATAACACCTGCACAGAATTCTGACTACAGAAATGGGTGCTGTGGAGGAGGCTAGCTGAAGGGAAGGCATCCTGACTGGGGCAGAAAAGATTTTGGTATGACAACACTTAGAACAAAACCAAGAAAAATAAAGGTTTCCCCACAAAAGCCCTGCCAGAGGGCTGTCTGAGTGACAGGGGTCCCTGATGGTGGAGCAGGGACTGGGCAGCCCAGGAGGATTGTGTTCTGGGAAGGTGCAGGTGAGCTGGAGGAAGCTGGAGAGATTTTTTGTTTCGTTTTACAAGAAACATCCTGCTTGAAATTCAGTGTATTCAGAACATTTCCCAAAAGCATTTTGATCTTGCTGAACTGGCAGATTCTGACCAAAAATATCTCCTTTGCCTATTTAAGTAGTAACCATGGAAGCCAGCTTTGCACCGACATTCAGTTGGAAAGAGGATGGCGAGAGACAGCGAGGTGAATGCAGACAAGCTGGGAAATGAGGCTTCAGCAGTTTTTGTGGTCAGATCAGAAAGCATTAGCAGGCAAGGGGAGAACTGGAATTACATGGAGTTTTAGAAGAAGGAGCTCATGGACTGCAGGGAACCCGGAGAATTCACTGCTCGGAGAAACTAGGTACAGACTGGTATGTTCATAGTAATTAGATTAAAAATTACAATACTGAGGGTTTTTTTTAATTACTTTATTTTTTTAATTTTAGCAGAAACACAGACACTCATGCTACAGACCCTAGTTTAGCATATTGGAGAGGGAAAAAAAAATCCCTTATGTCCAGAAGGTACAAGTAATCACTGCCCAAACGTCTGGCACTTACAATATTATGCAGGCAGGATGCCAAACTAGATGGACTTTGAATCACACATGTTCCTAAATTTTCAAGCATACAGGAAAAGACAGGCCATATTATTAAAAATTTAGTTACATAATATTGAAAGCAAAGCACATCAATTCTACGTGTCATACTCCCAATTTATAACAAACAGAGAATCTCCTAGATTTCCTTACTCTCAAGAAATAATTTGCAAGTCCTTAGCACATGGAACAACTGTGCAGTACATAGTATCAGATATACTCCTTTTCTGGCAAGCAAGCAACAAATCATATTACAATGAAAATCACTCCGTTCCCAATGGACGGTTTCCCAAATCCCACTTGAAAGAAATTATTTTGGCCCTGCTTACTTACTGGGGTTAGTCAATAAGTCCTGCTACCTTGTTTGGTTTTTAGCACATTTGAGCAAGTTACATGCTGAAAAGTGTCTGATTCATTAAAAACCGCTCCTACAACGCTATGCAAATACTGCTCTTCCAGAAGCAAATTCCTCTGAGAACCTGCCCTAAACACTTCGCTTTAGACATAAACCGTGAGTTAATCCAGTTTGGATTTGAGATGTATCACACAAGAAGAAAAATAATCCCTGTTGTGCACAAGTCTGCCCCGCGCCTTGTGCCGAGTGACGTTGCCGTGACTCAGCAGCAGGGCAGGAGGAAAAAGCCGTGTCACGGAAACACGGATGAGGCGGCTGGATTGATCTGCTGCTGCTGCTGCATAGTATGGCCTGTGCCCCGGCAGCAGTGAATGCTGCTGGTCTCAGCCCTTGCTAACAGCAGCCTGGGAGGCAGCGGTATTCCAGTAAATACCAGGAGGAGGAGATGGAAGCATCGGTGCTTTGTGGGGCCGTGCCCGGTTGGAGCCGGGCCAGAGCCCGGCTCGGCGGGGAGCTGAGGGCCCGGCCCGGCGGGGAGCTGAGGGCCCGGCCCGGCGGGGAGCTGAGGGCCCGGCCCGGCGGGGAGCTGAGGGCCCGGCCCGGCGGGGAGCTGAGGGCTCAGCTCAGCCCCGCTGTGGCTCCGAGCACTGGAGCTGTGCTGGAAAAGCGGCTCCCAGCTCGCTGTTCTTCCAGAGAAGAGCGGTGCGGGCCCTCTTCCAGCAACCTCAGAGGAGCTGCGGCGCAAGTTGCTGGCAATTCGCTGCCAGAAGCCCGGCCTCGCCGCTCAGAGCCTGCTACTGGCTTGGCAGCCCGCTGCATCCGCCCCACAGCTGCTCGCATCCCCGCGCTGCCTCTGCCGGGCTCCCTGCCAAGGCTGGCGGTGGACGTGGGAAGGTCGGACCGGCCCCTCGTCATCCCTGCCCTGAGGCCTCGGCCGCCCTCCAGGTGAGCCCAGCTCAGGGGAGCGCCTCACACCGCTCCTCCCTGTGGGGGACAGCCATGGGATCAGCTCCTGCTGTTCTGCACTTTAATCACCCACAGGTCTTTGAAATAAAAGGCATTAAAATCCAAAGATGTCTGCCAAATGGAGAAAGGCAGGAGCTTTACTATCTTGCATTTCCTGGGGACCCAAGCCTATCCCCAGCTGCAGCCCTTTCCCCTAAAAAGGGTTCACTCAGCCCTCAAGCCCCTCAGAGGGAAATTTAAAGATATTTTAAAAAATATTTCAGAAAAAATATTTAGGGCACTGGAGATTTTCGTATCAGTTCATAAAAGATTTAAATACTAAAATGTAAATGGTGTTTTGGGTATTACTGCAAGGCAGCCTCAGGAATGAAAATTCAAGAAAAGTGATGCAACCTATAAAGTTCAGACAGTACTCTTAAAAGTATTCTTAAAAGCCTGCCTCATCTGAGAGCTGCCAAAAAGGTAAGTAAAACCAAATTCACCAGCACCCTCGTGCTGTGGTAGAGAAGGAGCAGATCTACTTCAGTGGTTGCTGATGGAAGTTGAGATCATAAAAGAGGCAGATGCCATTTCTGGGATGGGCTGACAGCAACATCATCCATCCCACAGCATCCACGTCCTTACATTGGAAGCATATACCTCTTCCAAGTGGACTACACTTTATTCCCAATGCCATGCCCAAGCTGTTTCAGGGGAGTTAAGTTCCCCTGAGAGCTACTGATGGGGCCCGTGAAGTCCTATGTGATCTGTGTTTGCAAATCCTTCCCCCAAAAGGATGACCTTTGCCTTTGTGCAGACGATCCACACAAATTCTTCAGCTACCACTGTTAAGTTTCAGCTGTTAAAAATTGGTTAAAAGCTGTTATAAGTTCAGTGTTCCTTGTTGAGAACTGTTCTCTGTGTTAGTGTTACTCACCTGTCCCTCTGTACTTTCCCTGTCGGGTTTTTGTCGAGCCCTGCTATTTCCCTGGAATGGCGACCCGGGGGCCAAAGGAGGAGGAATGTGGCGAATATGCAAATCGGAAAAGCCCAGTGTCTGCTGGGAGCGATTTTCCTAAAACAAAGGGAGTTCTACCAAAACTAAAGCAATGGAAACTGCCTGGACAAGCACGGATAGACTGTGTGGGAAGGGAGCTACCCCTCTTTCCATGTTGGGCAGTTTTCATCCCTCGCCATTACTTGCAAGGACACCACCCAGAGTGAGACCCCCTCCCCCCAGTCACTCAGGCCCAGGAAGCCCTTTGCTGCTCTCTCGTGAGGATGTAACGCTTGGTTTTGCTTGTACTGCACTCCAGTGGATAAAGCCGAATAACCTTCTTCTCCGTGTCATTTCTGGGAGCAGCAGCATGAGCGCAACCTATCAGGTCCCCAACCCCACGCTGATTTGTGTGTGTTTTCATCACAGGCATTATCTTCCATTGTTCTGGCTAAAACTAAACCCTTCCTCTGTTGGCTGCAGTGCAGTACTGCTAGTAAACCTATCAGCCCACAGCCCAAGGACACATTTCCCAGCTGGCACAGGAGCGATCTGGCCAGACTGAAGAAGCCCATCTGCCTCCTTTCATAGGTTCTCCTGAACTAATGCACACCCACAAACCACATTTGGATGCAAACTTCTCCAGGTTCAAGCTGTCCAGTACCACCAGTGGTTTTAAAATCCTGCCTGGTGCTTTTCATTCAAGGTGGCATTCAGTGTTGTAGCCCAGAGGATGTGCCCCAAGCGTAGGTCTGTGCAGGGAAAACAGTATCACTTGCTTGGCTATAAATACCCACTGCAAAGTGGTTATTCACAGAATCATAGTCTGTCTCAATTGGGAAAGGACCCATCAGGATCTTCAACTCCCTGCTATTCACAGGACTACCAAAAACTGAACCATATAACCAAGAGCATCATCCAGACACTCCTTGAACTCAGCCAGGCTTAGTGCCATGACCACTTTCCCGGGAGCCTGTTCTGTGACTGACCACCCTCTCAGTGAAGAATCCCTTTCTAATGTCCAATCTGAACTTCCCCTGATGCAGATTTGGATGCAAGCAAAGCTAAGACTGCACCAAAAGGAGTGACGGTGTACCTGCCATCACCCATTTCTCAGCTGGGTCAATCATGCAAGTGCAATCAAAAAGATTTATTTAAATTATGGATTAACTGGCCTCAGTTCGCCTGTGGCAGATTAGCAAGCACTCAAATGACTTCTTTTTGGCAGAAAAGCTGCCTCCAGTAAGTCAGCAAAGATTTTTCTGAAGAGTAACAAAACTGACCAGATTTTCAGTACTGGAGAGCTGAACCTATTTCCAGCTGAGCTTCATAGGGGACCAGGCATATACAGCTTAAATAAGAACCTAACTGGGATGTTTGAGAAGGAAGTGCAGACCTGAAGTGCATGGAACCTAAAACCACACAGATGCAGGAGACACGCAGCGTGAAGATGCAAGTACAGACAAACTGTCTGAAGGGAGTCCGTGGCAGATGTGAACAGCACCAGGGAATTCTAATTTGGTTTCATCCCTGAACATTCAGTTGACAGATTTCTGCATAGCCAGAAGGATCCCCATGTTCTTAGCAAGCCTGCAATTGCTCAGAAGGTTGGGATTCTTTTGTTATAAAATACACCTTTAATGACTGTAGGACAAGGAACCTAAACAAAGAAACAAGGAACCACCATCTGATCACAGAGAAACAAGATACACAATTTACAGAAAATCAAACCAGTTCACAGCACACTGTCTCGTTCTCTCTTAGTGGCCAGTGTTTTTCATTCTCTGTGCAAACAGGAGGACACTGTGTGTTTCCCAGGGGAGACATTCTTGTTCAACTGCTATTAGAGGCAATTGGCCAACTCCAAAGGACTTAAAAAGTCAGCCCTGTTCTCCCCCACCTCACTCCCCTATTGTAAAAACTACTTGGACTGGCTTTAGCTCCTCCTTTGCTGTGGTTTTAAAAGAGCTCCACAGCCTGATCCACAAACCTTGACAAGCAAGGGCAGAAAAAGTACAACTGCCTCTTGTCAGCATCTCACCAGCCAGACAGATGAAAATATTCCCCACGCTGACTTTAATGCCCGGTAGCAAAATCCCAGTGGCTGAAGCCACTCAAGCAGACCAAAAATGCATTGCTGGCAGCAGTCTAAAACATTCAGTGCTTGTGTCATGGTTTTCTCCATTTGCAGCTTCTTTCCTCTCTGCACACTGCACTTCATGATAGCTGGACAGGCAGATTATATTAAAGCTCATGCCTACTTTGTCAAATGATTTCTCATCAAGTCTCAGCAGGAACTAATTGAAGATTAAACTAATCATTCCTTGAGGCCTCTTCTGGAGTGTTTTATCACTTTTTGTGAATCCATTAAGGAGAACTTCAGTGAAGTGCTGATCTGGCAGGACCACTGAACGCACAAGCTGGAGTGATTGGACAACCCAACACAAGTGAGAAACGAGGGCTTCAGACATTCTCTACAAATAAGACAGACCAACCTTTATCCATTTCTTCTCGCTGTAAAAACCAGCCTAGCAAAATGGCAATAAGTGTTTTCCAAAATAACATCCTGCCTTCCTGAAAACAGAGGAGCAAGTCTAACAAGAGCTGCTTGATGTTACACAAAATATTCCTGTGGAATTCTCTGATCTTCTCTGCCTGAAATCTGGAGAATACCACAAGCAGCCACCAATTACTAGCCACTGTAGCTTGTGTTGATCCCTGCTTTAACCTGCTTCCACAATAGCTAAATTCTTTCAATTGACCAATCTGTAGCTTCATCCCTGACCTCTGATCCACCCAGTGCTTCTCTGGGTATTGTACACAGTTATCAGATAACAACAATTGACATCCAGGCTTCCTCCAGCCTCGGGGTGAAAGCCATAACCACTGGGGCATGGCAGACCCTCAGATGAAAAAATTAATGTACTTCCTCTGCAGTGCCTTGCAGGGTTAAAGGAGTCATTTATCCAGATATGGAAGCTGAAAGAAAGGCCCAAAAATCCTTTTTTGTTTTGAAGCAATAGAAAACACCCCCTGGAATGGCAAAACCAGATGCTTCACTCAGTAATAAAATTCATGGTCCCAAAAGCAGGATCAGACTTACACTTACTAGTGTTTGGTTTTTTAAAAAATACACATTTTCAAGCCTCTTCTACTGTAAAAGAAGAGTACCCTGAATATTGGTCACCACAACCATCAGGATTATTTTGAGAGTATTTTATACATCTCATTACTGTAAATGTTTTAGAAACATTTTTGTGCTGTATTCTATTCTGCCTCCCTATGTTGTTTTTATCTTTCAAGTGAGAACTCCTTAAGGCAGGCTTCACATACAAGCTCCCATGTAAGCATTTAAAATACTACAGACGGTGTGAGTTTCTGGAATCAGTCAAAGTTCCTGGAATCAGTCTCACTTTAAGGATAATTTAGATGCCTCTCAATACTTCCAACGTGCTATAATACGAGAAAGTAAGATCAGCTTTGGCTTAGATTATTAACAATATATGATTGCAGTGCACTCAGAAATGCTAAAAAAATCAACTCTCTTTCATTCCCAATTGCTCAATTCAGTATGAAACCACAGTAAAACTGTAAGCAAATCTTGTGAATAAGGTTTTCATTTGAACTTGACAGAGAGCCAACATCTGTGTTGGTATTTATTTATACACACACATATAAATACACACAGTTTATATATATATATATTTATATACATATATATATATATATACACGTACACATTATTTTACCTGGTTGCCTTCTAACAGTAACTATTCCAACATAAGCCTTGGAAGAGAAGAAAGAACAGCTGAAGCAAGACTGGGCCATGACCCCACTGTAGAGCCCAAGGAAAGGTCTCTACAGCCACATTAAACCTCACAAAGTGGAAGAGCATCATATTTTCCCTCCAAAAACTCAGAAATGCATTGCATGTCCTTACACACTGCACCATCTCAGGACAAAACCAAGACTGCTAAAAATCAAAACAATACTTGGATGCCACAAGTTGTTTTTCTGTGTCCTATAGTGTTACATAAACATCACCATAAAAAAGAAATTACTTTGCCTGTCTTTAAAGCAAAATTCTCATCAGGGAACTCCGCAGGTAAAATATTGGGGAAATATTAAGTCCAAAATGGAGCTGCAAGAAGGCCTGTCCCCCATGAGGCACAAAAAGTTGCTGGACTCTTAAAACCATGATGAAAAAAAGCCCTGCCCAGTTAAACCCTGTGAAAATTCAGGTCAGTGATCACAGAGAGCAGGCGTCACATCAGGGGCTCCTCTGCCCAGGAGGTACCAACCTGTGAAGTGACTCCCTACCAGGGACTGAAACAGTGACCAACTTGACCTCCTCTGGCTGAAGAGAAGGCAACACAGCACCTTCTACACACACAGAAGTTGCAGCCCTGAACCACTTGGCTCCATTCCCTTCCCCAGCTTTTCAGAGGGGCAGAAGAAAAGCACAGGCTGAACACACAAACCTGCCCTTTTATAACTGTGAGAGTTTTACGGTGTGGAAGAAAAGCTTCAGTACCTGCTGTCCTCGGAATAGAAGATCCTCCATGAGCCTTAAAGTCAAGGCAGGGCTCCTCACAGCAGATCACCGACCCAGAGCAGAACTTGGCATCTGGGGAGAGAGAGTTTGGCAGGACATGTGGGGAGGGGAGTGAGGAGACATTTCCTACCAGCCCAGAAGGGTCACCCATGCTCTGCCAGGGCTATCTTGAAAAGGTCTAGAGAGGTGGGTTTGGTTTAGTTTTCAAACTGCACCAACAAAGGCCTTCCCCATTCCCCAGTCCCATCATAAGTAAGCTGTAAGTCTTCAACAAACTCATTCCTGTGTGCTGAAAGCCACTCACTTGAAGCCTGAAGAATATGACAGACACTCATCTGCACATCTCACCACTGCCAGCCCAAGATGTCTGTTTAAAAAAGTCATTCCAGTCTCACCCAGGGCACCAGCAAGTTTAATTTTTCCCAACGTTTCTCATCTGCCCAACTTTCCCATTAGCAAGGTAACACTCAGTGCTCAGCCTGCTGTCCTTCAGAGGATCACAAATCTTTCTTTAACATATGGTGTGTCCTGAAGGTACTGTAATCTCTATTTTACACAAGGAGAAGGCAGAGACAAGCAAAGGGGAAAATTTCTAAAGCTTCTAAATGACTGTGACACTGAAGTAATTTTCAAAAGAGAATTGGACACTGCAGAGCTGAAGTTAACCTTGCCCGTCCTTCAGTCACATCTCACAATGAAATGCCCTCAATTCACTTCAGGCAAGGTCCTCAAAGCCACACAGGGACCTGAAGAGTATCACAACAGGAAATTCCAACTCTAAAATGCAGAGCTAAATGAGCCATGACTTCTCCCCTCTTCCAACCTAACAGTCCACAGGAACCAATTTTTTCACCAAAAGAAGGGTACCTCAAGATTTCTTTTCTCCGGGCTGAGATCCAAACATTGTGGCTGAGCTGAACCTCTCAGCACTGATGTCTGTGAACCCCCTTGGGTCTGGGGAGCCGTGGGCACGGCCAGCTCTCCTCAGCTGGCCCTGGTGTGGTGTGAGGGAGCAGACACTCCGAGGTCCATTTAAAGATGTGGCTGGGGGAAGAGGGTGTGGCTGGGGTGGCACCAAAACAGCACCCACTGCCAGGGCAAGGTGGTTGCAACCTCTCCCTGTGGATAGAGGCACTGGGTTTGGACTCTGCCTCCAGGGCCGGTTTTGATTTTTATCCAGAGATGTTTTAATGTAAATTATATAGTAAGCAGCCTTGGGAATGCTGCCAAATACCTGCTCCCCACCTGCCTTTAGGTAGGCAACAGTCAGGCCCCCACTTGCTTCTCCTCTCCGGGTCTGCGGCTCCTTCTCTGCACCATGGCACAACTTCAATAGGAAGGGCTGAGAGGTTGCCTACAGCCTGGGAAGGGACAGGTGGATTTGAATATCCCTTGGGAGAAGGAGGACCCAAACCCAAGTTCGACCACTTCTGAGATGAGTATTAAAACCATTAAGTTATTATATGGAAACCACCACACCAATCATTTGTATCTTAAGCAGCAAGTGCAAGGCTGTGAGCTGAGACCTGAGCAGCAGGGGCAGGTTTGACTCACCTGGCCGGGTTTGGAGCTTGCAGAGTGTGGGAGCTGCTCGTGGGATGCAGCGTGAGAGCTGGCATGGGGATGCAGGTGGGAAAAGGGTCTCCAGGAGTCTGAGCAGACAGCAAGAAAAGGACTGTGGAGGGAACCAGATCCTGCAAAGAACATCTGTTCCCACCATTTGAACTCCTAACCTTACTTCAGGGTTAAAATGTCAAACTAAAATCTCTCTTATCACCACCAAAGTGCTTTTACCTTGAATTTTTAAGCTTTTGTTTAAGCTGAGGTTAAAAAGAGTCTGGCTCCTTGACTGCTAAGCAGATCATAAAATTCTCTGGAGTACAAGAGGCTATTGGAAGTTGCTAAGTTTTCCCAATGATTGCGTGCCTAGTTAGCTTCTTGCACCTTCATCCTCAAACTAAAAGAATTTAGGTGCAAAAGTTTAACTAAAGGCATTCTTTAAAGGAATTTTTAGTGTAGCTGTTAAAAACACATTGGCTAACAGCTTAGAGTAGCTGTTAGCCAATGTGTTTTTATCACAACCCAACACAATAAATTATCAGCTAGCTGTACATTTTATTGTTAGGAAAATGGCTTTAATTAAAGAGCAAGTCTACATGTGTGTTTTTAAATACAGTGAACCTGATTTTCTTCAAATTCGTTGTTTCTTCCAATTCTTTAGATATGCATTTGATAGAAGAGAAGGGCAGGCAGAACTATTTGGAAGTTGCAAATAAGTATTTTGAGAAAAAAACCCTCCTTTTAATTTCACAGAAACAGACTAATCCTAAAAATAGGAGGTATGAGGTAGAAAAGTGGCACTTTTTGACAAAACAGAGGAGGTATCCCTCTAAATAGGGATAGATGACTAGGCTGAGTAAATGGAAATATTTGCAATTCATTTTAGATATTTAGCAAGATAGTTTTGTAGGTAGATGTGTACAAGATCTCCAGAATTTGTTTCAGGCCCATTCAGAAATAAAATCTGACACAAGACTTTGATTTAGATTTCAGACTCATCTCAGTGACACAGTCATTAGTTTATCCAGAAGCATCAGAAGTGAACAGCAAGTGCCCTACACTTCCTCCCACACAATAAGAAAGTGAGAGGTAAAATTCTCTGTCATTCCACTCTGATGATTTTTAGACAGGATTTCCCACTCACCTTAGCAAGGTGATAATTAAAAAATCTCTGCCAAGGAACACGACCTCCTCACTGGACCCCCGCAGCTCTGCACACACCTGCTGCTGGAATTTGATATCTAGAGCATCACAAAGTGTTAGGGAGACTTGTGTTAGGAAAAAGTACACAGTTGCACAGAGATTAAATCCCTTGGAAGTCCTTTTTTTTTGGGTTTTTTTTTGGGTCGGTTTTTTTTGTTTTTTTTTTGTTTTTTTTTTCTCCAATCTAAGGAAAAAGAAGAGCAAGTTCTGCATTTTGCTAAGTCTGAACATAAGGACTCAGACACAGCTTATGGTCCATCCAGCCAAGCACATGATGGCTACACAAGAAACACCACACTGTTGTGTCTCTAGTGGCTTGCTACAGCTATTTTTTCAGCATTTTGCAGTGGTGTGGGAGCATTACAAAGTTTAATATTGTTTTTGTCTTATGGAGAGCAATGCCAGCCAATCCTCCTCCTATCACATTACTTAATCAAATATCCAAAAATTAATTATACCACATGCCAATACAGAGTGCAGTCTTACCGGCCCTAAATCAGGGTCAAGTTATGCTTTTGTAACTAGTATTTTCTCTAAATATGCTCAGCTTGATTGAGCTGTACTCTCTGCCTGTTGGGAAGGATTTCCCACGTGCATTTCACAGGACAGATCCACACCCCACAGGGGATATCTGAGCTCAGGCTTTTTTTTCCCCCCACAGAACACCAAGGTGCAGACCAGAGCTTGCCTGATATCCACAGCAGTTGCTGTATTATCTGTCAATGTGTGTTCTGCACCACGAAGAGAATCCAGGCTGCAGCAAGCCCTGCTGCACACACCATCACCTTGCTCTGAATCCCTCTATGAGGAAAGCCTCTGTGCCCACTGTGTCACTCTCCCTGCATGGGCTGGTACCAGCACCACCCCTTACTCAGAGGCAAGCACGCTCTCATTGCCCTCTATCCTTCCTCCTCTGTCACATCTCAGTCGAGAGTTTTCCTGCTTGGTCCTGGAGCTCAGCGTTTATTTAACTCCCCCCCAGTTTGGCGGTTTGTTTTCTCAGATCGACTGCCATCATTCTCCCCAAAGATGGAAGGAGGCAAAGATCATGTGAGGAAAATCCAACACTCCCACACAGAACTGTGGGGCTTTCCTACAGCACTCACCAGCCTGTCCTTCATGCCAGCCTACAACACCTTCAAACCCATCAGCCCAGCCCCCGTGTATCAATGCATCTCAGTAACAGGCCATTCTCATGCACCAGCCAAACTGTCTGTAGATAACAAGCCACCTGCAGTCTTGTTTTCAGGGTTCTCAGGAGCTCTTCAAGGCCACTAAGACAACAACAGGATGAAAGTAGGAATGAAAAGCCTGGGAAACTGCCTGGAAAGAATGTAAAACCTAGATAGGAGATGCACAGCATGGTGATGGAAGCTTGACCAATTGGGTGTCCTGAAGGATGTGTGCCTGACTCATGGACAAGTGGCTTGGCCAATTGAGAGACACTTGTAGGTGTGGACAGTAGAGCTAGAAACTACAACTGGGGTTTTATGTAAACAATAAATTGGCTTCTGCTGAAATCATATTGATTCTGTTATTCACTTGCTCATTTCACCCTGCACTCCCGGGCACATATTCCAGTGAAATGGACATTCACTGCAGAGCTTCATCAGTGACACAGTCGCTTCTGTGGTTGCAAAATACAGCCAAAATCTGGAAAAATATCCCCTCTAGTTCACACTTCTGCCTAGGTCAGTCACCAAAGATGCTCCACATAAGCTAGAGATTGGGTGTTGGTACAGCACTCAGTAGCCAAGAAGAAGCAGAAACTCCCAATGAATGCTAAAAAAGACAGCTTCTACTTAGATTTAAGCTATGTTCCTATGCAGAAAGGGTGGCTCATCAGGAGACTGGTCTGGCCTCTGAAACAAATGCATCAAATTCTAAATATTATTTGATTTGACCCAAATGGATGCCTTTTCTGGGCCTGGCACCAACCAAGATAAACCTGCGTGCTTCAAACAAGAAGCAGTACCAGAATTGCAAATGTCTTTTCCATAGATCAGGGCAGTACCTCACCTTTTCTCTTCAGACATAGTCCTAGTCTCACAGTCAGAGAGTGCCCAGAGCCTTCCCAGACTCCCAGAGAACAGTCTCTAGGATGCATTATAATAGTGTAGATGTAAAACGGTTATGTGGATCACTGAAGGCATCTTCAGTGATTTGTGATGCGTTTCAAGAACTTTACAACCAAGAAAATAACATGCATCAAGCAATGATAATGAAGGAATTTTTTTTCTACGTGGATTATATAAAAAATTTTGGCTCACTTGAAACAAACATCCTCAATTAAAATTGTATCTGGCTACAATGAGGTAGTGGTTCATTATTGCACAGACTTGATTTTTAGTATGGGAGAAAAGGGGGTTCATTGGCATGGAATTGTTTCTCAGATAAAGTGAGGAAAACTGATATAACAAAAGGGAAGAATTCCTTTAACTATGGCTATATGGGGGATTTTGTCAGTCTAGTTCTTCTGCAACAACCATGAAATCTTCTCCCCCAGTGATTATCTCAACCATCTCTCTGAACATTACAAGCAAAGAAATTCCTCTGTACCTTCCTTCCTTTAATGAGGACTATGGGAAACAGCAGAGACATCAGACATTTTATATGCTTACCTCTCCCCATATGTCCCACAGATGCCAAAACTCAAAAATTTCCCTTCTCTGATGTCAAAATAAATATGAAAAAGGATTTTCACAAACATAAAAGAGATGGGGAAGGGAAAATTGGGCAGCTATTCAGTGGGTATGATAGATAATTCAGATGCGACCCAAAAAAATTGTTTTAGAATCTAGCTGAGTTTTCAGGATGAGTGACAGTGCTGAACAAGGGGGGAATGCACAATAGGTGGTGTAACAAGAGTAGGACAGCTGTCTACTGACATGTAGGCAGAGCTGAACAAGCTTTATGCATTCAGGGACCAGACAGCTCTCTGGCAGCATTTGAGAAACACATGAAACACATGAAAAAGCTGTGTGCCGTGGTGCCAGCAGCAGAGTCTGGACACAGTGATCCCAGGGGTCCTTTCCAACCTGTGTTTAAATCTCTTGGCAGAGAAATCCTTCTGTGCCTATGACCATTCCTGCAGCCTTCATATGTCCTATTTCTACTTCTCCTATATTCAAGACACAGTTATTACACTGTGCAACACTTGAGCACGTTGTGGATTTACACAGAAACCTTTTTTTTTGTTTCATTTTAGGTCTTTTTCCTTTAAAGTCCTTTACATCCTATTTATCATCCTGATCACTCCTAAAGATTGATCTGATACCTTCCTAGAACTACTCACAATGACAACAAGACATTTTTTCTGGATGGTGACATCCCTGTGGACACCTGTGTAGGGGTTTTTTCCCTTTCTGCATTACTTTGCAGATGTCTAGATTAGGTGAGAAAATGGAGAATATTCACACCCAGTTTTAATTTTAACCTACCTTAAATATTTCTTACTGATGAGTTTGTCAAGTCTCCTTTTTTCACTAGAGCTTTAGTAGGTAATTCAACAATAGAGAAACCAACAGAGATTCTTGCCACCTGGTGATGTCCTGCAGTTTGAAAAAGGATGACTCAATTCCCACCTTCTATTTTACCTTTATCTTATTAGAACCATTACCAGTTGACAACTACAGGAACACATTAGCTTTTATATCCTGACTGTTTAGGGGATTTGATAACTATTGATAAGGGACCTTGGAAGTCCAGCTATGCCTTATGAGCTGATTCACCTCTGCACAAGGGCTGCTGGGCTTCAAAGCACACAGATATGTGACAGCTTCCTGCTACCAATTTCATTTTTACATTGACCCAACATGTCACATTTACAAGACTTCATTTCTTTTTCCATAAATTTGACCAAGGCAGGCTCGATCTACCACTGTACCTAGCCCTTTAAACATCAGTGGCACCTTCAATTGCCACATCAATTATTTAGTTCATATCAAAGGAAACCATTAATTTAAAAACTCCACATTTGGGACTCTTGGGTGGCTACCATGGCTACCACCTATTTTTATCAATAGTATTACGCATTTATCCAATTGTTCTAAACCTGTTCTGCTGACACTTCAGTTTAAAACACACTTTTAGATGCTTTTAGATACCAAAATTCTCCAGAAAAGAGAGCTCCCTGATATGATTTATAATGAACAGCAAATCAAAGATTTATTTAGCCTTGCTAAACAGCCCTGTGTACTTTGAGTGTTCTCATTACACTGCAATGGCCTATCAAGCCTGCTGATGGACAGGCTCCCTACCCTTCCTGTGTTTGAAGGGGTCTTCTCATTGTTTCTTTGAGTTTTGCAAGTTGCTCCTCAAAATTGATTTTACCTGCCTTATTTAACTTGCCTTATTTAACTTGCCTGTATGCTCTTTTCTATTTTCTCTGTTCAAACACAACCTCCACTTTCTGAAAGATGTCTTTGCACTCCTAACATCATTCTGCTCTTCTAATGAACAACTGCAGCTTTTCAGAGAGTTCTCCTCAACCCTTTTGATTGAGGAGGATGCACGCTTCTCTGGGATCATATTATAAAGTCTTCTCATCAGCTGCCTGTTCTCTGCAATATCTTACCCTTTTAGCTGCTCCTTTGAACAGCAGAATTCGTATAATCATTCATATATTTGCCTATTCCACCTCTTAAAAATTGTATTTTTGGCACAGGGACAAGAGAACTGAGTTTGTCATGGTCATTGCACATTGCTCTGGGTTAAAATTAGAGTTGTCTTTTCTCCATTATACTAAATCACAGAATCATAGAACAATTTTATGTTGTTTCACACCCCTGTGTTACTTTCCCTGTTGTCTCTCATATCAAGGTCTTTCTCCTTTTCTGATCCTCAGCTCAATGTCTTGGTATTTCTCCATTTACCTCTGCAGAGGAAGGCCCTTTCTTCCCTCGGACTCCACCAATCTCTCTGGATAACAAGCATCTCAAACAAATACCAGCCTCTCCTCCAAATTAAATTGCTCCACTTGCCAAGGCAAGGGCAGCCCATATTTCCAAAACATAATCCTCATATTTTCTCAGCCAGCATTTTGATGTTGAATTTTCCAGACAGTTTCATGACCATGTTTCAGCCATCACTGTGCAATGATACCAATTACAAACACAGTCAACATCAATACCAACACTGCCACCTCCACACCTCCCTGAGACAAGAAATTCATTCCTCTGGCCTTTTTTTCCATTGTTTCCCACAAGAGAACTGAAGTTCCCTGGAAGGGCAGTTTCTTCACATCTCCAGGATAGTTTGGATGACAAGCCTAAGAAGATTAGCTTTTGTAATGCTTTCTGAAAACCACTGTAAGGAGGATCACTGGCACGGATGACTGATTTTCATCCAGGAGATTCTAGCATTGTTGCACTATCTCATGCATTTGCTAGGATTTCATTTCCTTCTGGAGCCTCAAGGGAAATTTCATAATCAGCACACCTGGTATGTGTAGTATAAATAATTAAGGGGATGCCCTCCCTAACAATCTATGCAGAAAGGCTGTTCTGCTGTAAGAAACGGCCTGGATCACAGCCTTGTTAGAAGAAAGAACTACTAGGATTACAAGATCCTTTCCATTTCCAGACTCAAAAAACCTCATGAGTATTTTCTGAACCAAAGGGAGTCAAGGTAGAGGGACCTACTCAATCAATGTGTTTATGGGTTGTTTCAACATTATTCTTTCTATGCTGTCAGCATAAATGGTACTTTGTCACCATTTTTCTATCCCACAATTTAATTTATTGCTTGCCTTAAGAAAAAAGATCATGACACCAATTTAGCTTATAATCACATCAAGAAAAACACTCTTTGTGACAAATCTGGCAATAAGCCAGTGCTGCATAAACTGATTTAATGACAAAAATACTTAGGGCAGACCATGTAAAAGAGGATAGAGATCATGAGGTGCTCTCCACACTTGGCTTTATCTATTCAGCAATTTGCAAGGGCAGTTATTGTTACAGCCCAGGCTCTGGTGGTCTTTGGTGGTTTCCCCCCAGAAATTAAGAGCATCAAAGTCCTCACGAAGTGGACATTATTAGAAGAAGGAATTACTTTATTATCACAAATGGATAAAATGTGCAGGAAAAATTCATGTCTGACAGCTCACACTAACATAGTGGTAGCATCTGCATAATTTTGATGTGAAAGGGTTGTTTTGATTGGTTTGGAGTTTTTTCCCCTGAAAGTAAAGCTCCTCAGTAGCTGGACATAGACTGTATATCTAGAAACTTTCACTTAAGTGCTTTGTGCCTTTCTCTGCTTTACCAAAAGAACCCTTTGTTCTGAATTCTTCTGTCTTCTACCTTTGATCAATCCCTTGTCTTTATCTGTGTTTATTACTTACTCTACAGATCCGTCATTGGAAATATTTCTTTTCTTTCCCTAAACCCAAACTCAAGTTTTGCTTTAAAGCTTCTAAAAAAAGTTTTATCATATCGTGTGCTTCACTTTATGGTGCCATCTGTAACTAAAGCACAGCACAGTAAATGACATATTTGTGATTTGGAATCCAGTTTTGCAGATAACAGAGGTTAAGCAGCTCATTTAAATATTCCTCTTTGATACATAACTGAAATAGATTCAAACACTGAGATTTGCTCACCATCATTATTCCCACTTTCCAACACACTAATTGGATATAGGAAGTCAAATCAAGAAAGTCAGCTTCTCATCAAGGACTGTGTCTTAAATTCTGATTTTCTTTTTACAACTGAAAAAATGATAATGAATCATTTGGCACCATAATATTAGACCTGATATGAACAGCACCAGACGTCCAACATTGTGTGAACATACTCTCACCCTTTCAACTTGCCCAGTTACCTCAGGTCCATCTGAAGCTCTTACATGTTTTTTTAAAGCTGATTTGAGAGACCTATGACTAATTAAATCTATTGCTATTAGTGTGAGTACGCTGTATTTAAATTATATTTTTAATGAGTTATGAACCATAAGCATATTCATCACCAGAATCTCTCTCTTTGTAGAATATAATTGGATATTATAATTGGACCGATGGGGCACATCCTTACACCTGCATGTTGCTTCAGGGGGACTCTGCTTGCATGCAAGGGTCCTCTAGAACCTCCAGCCACAGCATGATAAAGTATCACAGGACTACAGTCATTCTGCCAAGACAAATAAAGACTCACCTTAACCTTCTAACTTTGTCTTAGTTACATCAAAACCTTACCCTCAATTTCAAAAAGGAGAAGGAAAAAGTTACCAAGGTAGAAGGATCCAGGCACCCCATGATAAAATTCAGTATTTGGTTTCAGTGCAGGCCTCTTCTTACCCTACACAGAGCAGCAGGATGCACATGGGATGTGTTAAACCCATTTCAAAAGGCTCAGCACAAAGTGGGTTTCAGTTTAGGAAGTGGTTACAGGTGGGCTCTGGGCATGTCTGGAGTGAACAACCTACTAGTAAATCTTCCCAAGCCGAGCAATATTTCCCCCCTCTTTGAGAAGTAAATGTATGATCTGAAAAGGCACAGAAAGGATTTACTTCCACGGAACAAGCTTCAGGTGCTCTGTGAAACTCGAGATGCACCTTTCTCCTCTGCATCTCCACACTGCTCCAGGGGGATCCCCGGGCCCTGCTCTCCCCAGCCCGGTCCCCCAGGTCTGCAGGGGCACAGCTCGGAGCCCACTGCCAGCACCGTGCTGTAAGGGCTCCCGAGCCGTGGGGACTGAGGGGTTAATCCAGCTCCGGCACACATCAAACCGTGCTAAGAGCATTCCACAGAAATACCATCCCGAGCCGGCAGCCCAGAAGGAAGAGCCAGCCTGACCAACTCTGT
>VYZR01008112.1:23245-38916 GCA_013400675.1 Oxylabes madagascariensis
CAGCTTCTTCAGGCTGAGAAGCCAGAGACAACCCATAATGGCTATCTTTCTTTCAGGGATAGGTGGAATGTTCCTCCTCAAAGTGAAGTCAAGTGAGCTAGCTTTCTCAAGTTTCAGAAATAATTCCTACCTCAACACTGCTCAGCCCTACGGGGCTGAATCCATACACGCTGATAAACGGCTGAGACTCCCAAGCATTTCATGCAGTCAAACAAAACACTACCAGGGATGCGGTTGCTACAAATCCTCTTGGCTTTTCATCTTGAACTGGGACTTTTTTCCTCTTTCGAACCGTAACAGTTCAACACCAGGTACAACCTCATGTGGATCTAATTATCACAAACAGGCAAAGCAATCAAGCTCATTACCTAAAACAAGCAAACAGCTGCCAGGTCCCCTTTTTCCACCCCTTTCCCAAACAGGTTTTCGTCTCCCAAAGCATTGCCTGGAAATATTACCAACTTTTGAGTGCTTTGTGTATTATTAGGGATATGAACACTGACTAAAGAGAAGAGAATAAAGCAATAAAGTATTTAGCCAGCTCATGAGCTTTACATGACTCAACTTCATTGGCATGGTTCCCGAGTTTTTTTTCACTTGAAGGATGAATAGTATTCAGTTTCTCTCATGTCAGTTACTTAATATAAACGGAAGAAGAATAAAAGACATTGGATTAAAAGGTTATTCCAACAGCCTTTGAACTGAAGGGAGGGGAACATGAAGTCCCTTTTTCTTTCATGTGCTTGAATCAGAGTTTTTATCAAGGCACACTGATATTGGCAAACTTGCATAGCGTGTTTTTATTCCATCAACTCCACACACACATTCTGGACACCCTTGTTCAGTATTTTACATGTATAAATCCAGAGCTATTGCACAAATGTTGAAGTACCAGTAGAGCCTGGTTTCAGAGACCAGAGCAGTAAAGATGTGCTAAGTCAAAGCAATATCTTAAAAACAGCAGCTGAATTTGCTCAGTCTCACCATCCTATCACATGCATTTATGAGATTTGGTAGTAAAACACCAGGGAGAAAAATCAAATACCTCCTACTCCTGACAGGGGCGATCTCACGGCTGTGCCCTGTACAAGATTTACAGCAAACACATTTTGGGAAGTAAGCGCAACATACCTGGTGTTACTTTGGGAAATTCCAGCTAAACCATAAAGCTCCAAAGTGCCACATATACTTGAAGCACTTGAGGAAGGGGATGCTATCTTTTCCTCCAACAGATTTCAGAAGCAGCTTGTATTTGATGAGCAGATGTCTATTTTCTCTCACTTTCAGCCCTGCAATTTTGATTCCTGTTACACAGCTGCCACCTTTAATTCATTTCTTGTACCTGACGGAGCTGTTCTGAGGTCACTGATATATTGACTACAGTTCTGCCAACTCTTCCAGCAGCAAACCAGGAACTGGCCATGCCTTTTTCCTGTCACAGGAAGCTAAAAGAAAGAAAACTTGAAATGGGCTGCACTTGGTATTGACTGTCAGAGTCAAACTGAGAAGAGACAAGACCCCTTTCTCACCAATTCACTACACGCAGAGTGTGTAAAACCATGCAGATGCAAGAAGAAATAATTATAAACTGATCCTTGATAAGTTTAGGCTGGAAATTAAGAAACCTGAAATTATTCAAGACATGAAATTTTGCATTTAACTTTCACAAAGTTTTATCAGAGTTCAAAGGACAAAGCAGACAGCCAGTTCAGGTACAGGTGCAAATAGAATAATCTTTTAATAAAAGTATTCTGAGGGTCTTCCACAGAGTTTAGCATTTTTCTTAATCCCTTGGCTACTAAAAGGAATAGTGTTACGAATATTTTATAAAGTTGATCATTACATGACTTGATATATCTAAATAGAAAATAATTTTGCATGAAGAAATTGTGTTTTGATGAATAGACAAGATATAACTACTACATTTCTCAATCAACATTCCCTTTCCATTTAGAAAGCGCCCCACTTCTCCAGCACGGTAACAAAGGGAAGTAAGGATGCCTTACCTCTGTCCGTGTTGCCTCGGTGCCGCCTTGGGGACACTCAATGCAAGTGCACCCGGATCAGCTCTACGGCCTTACACTAAAAGGCGGGGTGGGGGGGAAGCGGGAGAACGCCCAACTCTGCTCCTTTCTTATCTTCCTGAGAACAAAATGGCACTGTGAATTTTGACGGGGAAGGTGGGAGTCCCTCCGAGATCTTGTATCAACTTCTTCACCCGTGACTGCACCCGTCATGTTCAGCTTTCACCCCAACAACATGAAAGCTCATGGTCACCTCACTGTTTGATCTCCTTATGACATGAAAACCAGATTATGTACTTGGTCAGAACGAGCTGCTGCACATAGTGACACAAAGTCTTTGCTACGTCTCTCCAGCAAACCAAAGAGCCTGCACCTCTTGGAACTAAAGCTCTCCTTTAGTTTAGCAGGACTGACTGAGGACCTGACCATCATGACCCCACCTTTGTCTTTCCTGTGACTCTGAACAGCTGTGATGTCTACACACAAATTATACAGTTTTTTTTTCATCTTTTACAAGACTGACTGCCCAAGAACAGAAATTACATCATTTGTACCCTGCACTGCCAATAAAAGTATTTAAATCACTAGATTTCAATAAATTTCCTTTGAAATAAATATTAAATGAGGGAAACCTCAATTGTCTTCACTCTACCATTTCTCCATCAATACACCTGCTCAACTGTAACATGATATGTCCTAGTAAAAGGACAAGGTACTTGGCAGCTGCTGGTGTGCTAGAACTATTTTATCACTAAATAAGTGACAGCAGCTGCCCATATTTGCTTCTTGGCCTCGTCTTCTTCAGCTTTTATATTATTTCAGATTATCAAATATATTTACCATATGCAAAATATCCTCAGTTCTGCTCCCTAGAGCTGAACTCACATCTTCTACAGGAAATTAAATAACTATGAAAAGCATTTAAGAAGTGCAATTAAGGAAGACTCACTTAAAAATAGTAGATTTCTTTCATGGCAATGTACTCCTACAAGAGTATTAGGTATTTGTTCTGACAAAAAATAATCTGCAGGCTTTAGTCATCTGTTTCAGTAGGGTTTGGCTCAATAGCAGTAGAACACTGACATCTTCAGGCAGAAGAGCTATTGAGATACATAAATAATAGGACAGGCTGAATATAAACCATTCAAATATGAAATAATTCTGGAAACAGGTTTTCTTTCCAAGATTTACTAATTTGGCTCTTTTCTCTTTGAAAGAATTACACATGGCTCCAGAGACAGTTCCAAAATGTTAGCATACACATGAAAATACCTGCAGTCTTTCCAATATGTGATTTGAGTAACACTTGCAAGGTGTCAAAAGATATGAGGGTTCCTCACAAAATATCCTAAGTGGCAATGAAATCTACAGTTCTTTATTGAGACATTTTCCCAAAGATTTACTTATTATGGGAAAGCCAACAATTTCCAATCCATTTATAGTCTTGGTACAAGGGAGCAAAACACAGCTTTCTTTTAGTTTCTCTGTTTGTTTCTAGCAGCCCCTTTTCATCGCATGCACTCTCAATATTTGGATTCATTTAACTCAAGGCAAGCAAACAGGCTAATTCTGAATTTACAATCATGACAAAGAGTACTGAAATTTTGTGCTCCTATTGGTAACTTCACCATATCCAAGGAACAGTTAATCTACTTTTAGCACTTCTCAGCATACGGATACTCAACTGACTTTTCAAGCAGGTGTTGTTAAAGTTTTTTCCTAATAAGGGCTTTTGGTGAATTTTATTCTGGATTTGAAAGCCATAATTTTATAGGATAGTAAGTGATGGTTCTCACATATCTCAGTAACAAGTGATTCAAGCAATGTTAACCTATTTGATAAATTAACTTACCATGTCAAAGCCTTTTATAAAGTCCTTATAATTTTAAACATTTTACTATTTAATCTGTTTATCTCCAAGTCAAAGAATTAGCACAAACAATTTTTATTAAAAAACTTATCAAGCAGGTGCTCATTTCTCTGAATAAAACCATCCCAATCCAAATACAGGAACATAAGGACACAGATACCGCAGCTGCCTGGTTAAACAGGAGAAATGAGGAACTCTTAAATATTCTCCCTAACTGGAGTTAGTTCAGCTGAACACATGCTTTTACTTATCATGAATGAGAGAAAAGGAATAAAATGGCAGTGTAATTAAAAATAAAAAGCAATAAAAAGCATATACATGTAACCAGTGCCCTACTGTACAATGAAGGAGTTGAAGTAGGCATGCTAAAGACTGAGAAGCAACTTCAATATAAACATTCCTGATCCTCTATGCAATGCAGCCGTTCCTACTCCTGGGCATTCTGCACAAATGGTTCCTTCTTAAGCCCTAAGGCTGCAAGAAAGACTCGCATGTTATTAAATGACACCTGCACTTCGATGAGAATGGCTAATACGAGTTGCAACGTTACCAAAATCAGGTATTTACTGACAAGATAGTACATTTTAGTCATATATGAAGACGGATTTCAAACACCAGTGCAGGTCATCTAGAATCCAAACTCTTGGATAATCACTGTATCACGGAAATTTATTACCTGCGTGCTCAGACGTTTATTTCCGTAATTAGAAAATAAATTGAAAGTTCGTGTGAACGCGTGAACTGTAGAACTCAGGTTTACACAAGAACACTCAACTCTTACGTAAACACAAAGCCTCTGAGCACCTATGGATTTCTTACAGGGACACCACTGCGCATGCTGGCCCGGTGCTGTGCGCGCTGCAGGAACACAGGCCCGGAAGGAACGACCATTTACTACTTTTGCTCCCTAGAGGTCCTCCACGAGCTGTAAACGCCTTCACTTCAGGTTCTGTAGGTTCTGTGGGGCTGAGCGGCACCGGGACCTGCAGCTTGGATTCTCGAAATACCTAAGAGACACCACCTCTCTCCGCATTCACCCAAACAGCCGCTCACGCTGCGTTTAAATCCGTGCCCAGCTCTAAGAATATGGCGGCAGTGACTGTCACAGGCATGTCCCAAACTAGCAGTTGTCACTAATACAGAAGAGTTCATTAAGCTTCAACAGTGAAAGATGCTTTCTGGCCCTGCCATGCATCTTCATTTTTGGCACTGACAGCACAAAGCAGCCTCTGCTTGTATCAGCCTGAAAGCACAACTCGGAGCCAGGGTGCCCGAGGGAACCACTGAATACAGATTGCAATGCTACCTTACATCTGCTGAGGGAGGAAAAGAACACGTTAAAATGGAAGTTGTTCTGAATTAATCTCAGCAGGACTGCTCAAGAGTACATGCAGCAAAGACAAGGGGTAATGTGCGCAGTAGGGAAATTTATTCTCCCAATGAAGACTGTAAAGCAGAAAAAGGGAAATGCCTCAAAGATATCATCAGATATGATGCACTTATTTGGTTATCAGCCAATGACAAATCCCTTTTCTGCCCCTAAAGCACAAGAACTAGAACAGTACCATAGGCATGCTGCAGCAGCCTTCCTTTCAACTTCCTTGGCTTTGTTGTAGACCTCTTCCCCTAACTAAGTAGAAATAAGTAGAACTGAATAATCATAATAAATGCAGCTCCATTAACTCATGTCTGCTGATTTAAAAAGGTCATATATCCAACAAGATGAGGAGAAAAAAATTAAATGTGGGAAAGCAAGGCTTTATGTATATGGACATTCCCAAACAGTACTAATTTAAAGTAGCATTTTCCACTCTAATTCTCTGGAGTTCTAATTGAAGTTCTAACCTCAAAGTGCTCTATCGCCCTCACTCAAAGACTTGCCTCTCTCATAGCTGCGTGGCAGGAGTCTCACTGCAGACCTTTGGCACTTCTGAGCTGCCATCAGAGCTCCTGTTCACCAGTACAACACTATCTACCTGGGAGTAATGACATGGGATCTCTTCCCTGACATCCACTAGAGAAACAGGAATCTTGGAGGAGCAATGAACTCTTCCTTGGTCAGCTAGTGGCCTTCGCATTGGGCCCTGCTTGGTGGGTGGTGGGACAGACCTTGCCGGGCCTGTGTCCGCCAACACTGCTGTTAATTGCACCCTTGGCACCAGCGTAACCCAGCTTGATGATGCTGTTAGTTACCCTTATCCTCCATCTCACCTTCCCCAACCCCAGTGCAATTAGTTGGGAGGTACCTGAGGGCAGGGACCAGGTCTCTCATATATGAGAGCCCGCACACCAGGGTCCAGGGGCCATTTCTGGGCGTCACTGCAACACAAATGATAACCTTGGCTTCTGATTACTCTACAAAACGCAGCCCCTGCTTAAGAGATGTTAATGAAATGCTGTTTACTGGATGTTAGTATAAAGAGCTTGATTTTATGTTTTAAGCAGATAATTATCAGATTCTCACAGCTTTTTACTTTCAAGGGATACATAAACTATTTAATGGAGGACTGAAAGTGATAAAATGTTATTCAAGTAATAGAAACTATTTCCAAACCTTGTTTCCTTTTCTCATCAATTACTAATATATCCTCCACCGTTACACTAGAAAATTCTAGTCATAAGGACAATTGCTACAAGACAGTTCAGCACAGCCTAAAATGCCAAATGCCTTAATGAAAATGTCCACAAGGACTCAATTCTGCATTGCATCCTCCCTACAACACTTCTCCAATAGCCTTAGTCTGGTTTACCTGTGTTAACAGTACTTCCCTCCCTATTTGTGGATCCCCCTCAAGAACACCACCACAGTACAAAAACAATTCCAGAAACAAAAGCCAGGATTGCTTTCATATCATTCATTCAAGATTTCTTTCCCGTTTCTTTGCCATCTGGTTAACTTCCAGATCGATCAGGAAAATTAGTTGACCCATGTTTTTCTGAAACTGTATTGACAAAAGCACCAATGTACATTCAAATGAAATTGTAAATATACAAGTGTTTATAAAGCAAACATACCATGTGTTGACTGAGGCCTGTAAAAGCATAATTATTCAGATGATAGCATTAACAGGTTGAAAGATTAGACCCCATAAATGCTGCAATGTGTGAAGGTCATGTTTTATGTTCCGTCTCCAACAAGTTTTTCTAACTGGTTGGCCCACACTGCTCTGAGTTGCAGTATTCTATAGCAACAGATAATTGGGAGCTATTTACCCCAAACAAATACTGGGAAACCTCTTTTAACCATCCAGCATATCCAGTTGCTACTTAAAAGCAGCTCTGGCAAAGAATTCTGATCCCTTTTTCCCATGTGCTCTCCTGAGAGCTTCACCTGCACTCAGAGTTAACCTCAAGGACACACCTCTCTTACCTAATCAGCGTACAAAGGAGCCAGAATCTCATTCTATATTCCTTTGAAGTTAATTATCCCTACTACTTCTAAGAACAAAACTTTAGTTTACTGGAAGTCTTTTGTTATCCTCAAGTATTTTGACTTGCTCAATTATTTCTGAATTACAGAATACCTAAAACATTCCAAGAAACAGATGGTAAGACAGAACCAGACCTCACAAAGAACCATTTTTTTCCATAGCACGGGGGTGTAGAATATTTGTGATGTTGACATTTGTGACTTGGTAAATACCAGAATGTATACTTTGTACCACACAAGCCTACTCAGCAAGAACTCATACATACCTGACTGTTCATAGGGAGCTGTAAAAGGAGCCATCCCATGTCAGAACTGAAAGCTGCAGTCAGGGCAGCTGAATCCAGATCTTCACGAGTAACCTGAGTAATGGGATTGTACAAGAGCGCTGTAAAAAATAATAATGACACAGGACAATTAGAAGTGATTTTCCACTAATTACAGACGAGGACATGGATTTTACATATGGATTTTAATGCCACTGGTGAAAACAAAGTGCTCTGAAACATTAGCTTACACATGTCAAGCATTTAAACAGTCCTGATAAACTGACCAATCAAAAACTGTATTATTCAAAAGCTTGCACAGAAGTTATGGTAAGGAAAAGCCCAGTATTTGCAAGATTTAATAGACCTTTTAGTCCAGAACTTATCCTATGTCTAGAACGGTATAATTATACCCATTGTCCCAGATAATCTGGGAAATTGCACCTTTATGTAATAAAGGAACACAAAGATCTCTGTATTTGTTCTTTCACTGTGAAATCAGTAAGGAGAGAAAGCGGTAAGGCTGCTCAATCAACACAATTCTTGTTATAACTGCAAAAGCCATGTCTGAGGAATGCCTCTGTGTGCATTTGAGACAACACTCACATGCCCTTATATGTAAGGCAGAGTTGTACTTCAGCCAAATCCACAGACATCTGAGGTTTCTGTTCAAGGCTATCCTTCAATACTGTGTAAACTGGCATATATTCAACAGTGTTACTAGAGATCAACATGATAGTCATACATTCTTCCTTCTGGAAATACAAGAAAAGGTATTCAAAATAAGCACTTAAATATATGAGAAAAGAAAACGTCAGATAAAAACAGCTTCTGCATGTTTTCATGGTTTTTCATTAGCAGCTTAGGATCTCATCTGCCTTCACCAGTGGTGGGTTCAGGAATGACTCTTCCCTGACATATAGCTGCAGGCCAGAACCTTTCTTCCTACATAATAATGCTTTTGGGATGGTTTATTACCAGTTTTGTAAAACTCATGTGGATCATGTTGCTGCATTGGGTCCTTCCACCCTTCTCCCACATGTACATAAATCAACCCTTATTCATGGGGGGGACAGAGCTGTTCCCATTCCCTCAGGCTGCTTCATGACACATGGTCGTCAGCTCTGACACCTGCAAACAATCAAGATCTGATACCTCACCCATGACTTGTTGGTCTGCATCACCTGAGCACACCCATGGTGCACGTACACATTTCTGGTACTTTCAGCAGCTTTCTACCAAAAGGAAAAAACATCCAGGTTAAATGTGCATTGGAAGGTCTCTTAGTCAATAACATACATAACATTAAACACATGCTAATTTGTTTTGGTGACTTGAAAATATTTTTGAGGCATGTCATTCCTTTTCTATGACACCATTTAGATAAGGGAATTTGGGAGGGCTTACAGATCCCAGAAGCTGGATGGACACCCTGAGAGCATCCTGACTTGGTGTTGTAATCTGACCTCATAACTTATTCTGTGCTGGGCGAAACAAACAAATGAACAGCTCTCCAGACATGCAAGATAACAGAAGAAACAACACTTGGAGGCAAGTGTGTGATCTGGATGAGCTGGGAACTGGAACGTAGGGGTTTGCCACAGAGCACCCCTGTGGACAAAGGCTGATACACCCTAACCTCTTCCAAGAGCCACTCATAACGCTGCAGGTTGCAACCTGTAAAAAAAGAAATTAAAAGATTGACAGCACCAATGCTATTACATAATGACTTTAATTTTTACGTGGATCTTGAACATGGATTACAGCAGGGTTTGATTCAGCCACTCCCTACCTAAATCTAAAGGTATTGCTTGGCATTTCCAGAAGCCTTTGCAGTAAAAGTGACTTCCCAGCTGGGAGAGACAGCATGCCAAATCACAAACTGGTCTTTTACTGCAACCCATTGTTTGCTCTCATGTCAGCACACTTGTACTTATTTTCTTAAAATGCATTTTAATATGGGGCTTGCTATGCAAGTTGCATGTTTTTTTTCATGAAACAGCAAAACCAGCTGATAATCTTACTGACTGATGAGTTCAGTGATACAAGATGCTAAAGATCAGAACAAATACTTGATTTTCATATTGTATTTGTTCCTATTGTAATTAGTTTGAGAGTAGCTGTCTCAGAACCCAGGCTAAATCACTGCTAGTTAAGCCTTGGCCCTTGTTTGAAAATGCAGGAGAGAATCAGAATATGAATAAGAGAACAGAAACCACAATTTAGTATGACACTACTGGGTCCGTGGTGTCACTACTCAGGGTCCCTAAACAGATAAGAAACATCAAGCATTTCTTCTTCTTTCTGTCCCTGTTTCATGTGACTTTTTAAGGCACAGGCAACCTCAGTCAAGGGGCATAAACAATGAACTTGGTAAGCAGGCTCATAGAAGAAAGCAGAGGACCGACACCACCAGCTCTATGTCACCCAGCCAGGGTGACAGCAAAGGTTGTTTCCAGCAATGCAGGAACTGTGCAGCTGCAGAAACAAGCTGCTCTACTTCACCATAGTGAGGTATGCAGAGGCAGGCGTCCTTTCTACTTGTTGCACGACTGGATACGCACAGACTGCCGAGATTAAGATTTTCCCAAGGAAATAGATAGGAACATTTACCTCTTCCCCTTTTCCTCTCCTCCCCCCGCCATTTACCCATTTCAGCTTCCTTGCTGTGCTTATCACTTGATTTCTTAATTCTCTAATCTTTAAGAAGCAAATGGAATTTAATAAAAATCTTCATTAAATCAGTGGTTCAGAATATTCCATCCTGCTGACAGAAGAACAACATATCACATTATGCAGACAACAAAGCAACATAGAAGGACTAAGAAAATCAAAACAAATCCTCAGATGACCATGTGGCCTACACACATTTTTTTGAGTTCATTTGCTCCACTCTGGACACTGGCAGAGAGTTGTTTTCCAGGACACCCACTCTTTTTTTTTTTTTTGCACGGTGGAGCTAAACAATTAGCTCAACCTCCACCATATTTAAAATTTGTTTTAGTAAGCAGAAGAAACCTTTCACAAATGGTTACTACCAACCAGCATTGAGCTTTTCTTCTACAACTACAGTCAATTCTTTCTCTCTTTCTTCCTCCTTTTTTATTTCCAAGTTAAATGCCTTCAGCATACTTGCTGCAATAGGCAGCTGTTTCTGGCAACTAAAGCTACTAAAGGGCATTTTGAACTGCCCCAGAGAACACTGTCCAACACTTGTGACTTACAGATCAGTAAGTCTGTCAAGATACTAAAGAGCATATATGTTCATGGCCTTAAAGGAAACTATCAAGTGTTGAAGAGAAAAATCACTGCCCTCATAAAAGCATAACTGCCTAATTATGCAAGTCGTCTCCAACACAGACATTGTGTATTCTTTGGAGGGCAAGGCAGAAGGGCAGGTCCACATACATTCCTCTAAAAGCCCACTCCCACTGGCTGGGAGGGAATGTGTGTTGCGAGGACATTCTTCAGGCTTCTGAGAGTCAGCATCATCTGCAGCATACTGCAATAAACTGCAGAAGGATGACAAGCATCTCAGAAGAACCCTCCGTGTGTGTGTGAGTTTGGAAATGCCGATGTGGTTATTTGAGATCCTGGCCAGAGCTCCCAAAATATTCAGGACCCATTTTCTTTTTCCTAGGGATAGAGTCATACATGGCATGGAAGCAGCAAGAGCAAAGAAAATAATTTCTGTGCATCTACAGTGGGCTGGTTACAGTCTCAAATAGGTCATGTGAGCCTAAATTCAAAGACTGGGGTTTCCTGCAGAAATACAAACCCACTTTGCAGCAAGGATTATTTCAACACCTTTCCCCAAAGGTATTTCATTTGATAATTATGTTATTGAGAGCACTAACCAACTTCCAGAACTTGACCCACTCATGACTGTTTAGAGTCTGTGGCAACCCTGCAAGTTCTGCAGAACCGAATGTGCCGTGGGACCTCAGAGCTGTTTACAGCGTGAACCCATCACGGGCAATTCCTGTCATTTCACATCAACTGCAAGCGCTGCTTTGTGCTCTAGGAAATGCTTTCTGCGGAAAGAGGACAGGGGCGCAATGCAAATGCCACAGAGTTCTGTCCTTTACACAACAAGCCTTGTCCAGAACGGGTGGAAAGAGATAACACACGAACAGAAAATCAGTGTTTGCTCCCGAGCACTTCATTTACATCCCAGCAGAATTTGCATACTCCAGAGTGCTTAGGCTACCCCACGAACACCCGGTAACAAAACAAAACACGCCACCCCCGTTCTGAGCGGGCAGGGTCTCCTTGGCACCGCGGCTGCTCAGTGACCCGCGCAGAGGAACACCCCTAAAGCACGAGCGATTCCAGCAGGCTTTTGTCACAAGCCCAGGCACCCTCTCGGGTGAGAGCCCAGAGTACTGCTGCAAATGACAGTGTCTGATCCACAGAGGGCATCAAGTGTCTCACCGCCCTTGCGTTCGACTCCCCGGCTCGCACTGGTTTTGTCTGAGCATCACGGGGGGGTGTGAATCACCCACTTGTCGCAATTGCTGATCACAGTTAATGACCTGGAAGAGAAGAACTCGCAACAAGTCTCTTCGCCGAACTCAGCACCTTGTTCATGATCCGAGACAGCTCTGAAGGCTCAGACTGTCAATAAAATTACAGGACATTGAAAGTTGCCCTACATTTTTGCTTGGCCTAAGCACATGAATACAATTTAGTTGCAGCCTTGCCTGCTGATCTTTAAGTGTTTATCCCTTTCCAATGTTTTGTCACCTCCAGGCTGGTATTGACGCACAAACTTGTGACATACAAATTTCTGGAGTTTCGTAATCATCAATTCTGGCACCATACTTTACATTTCGCAAAAATCTCTGCAAACGAGACATGCTGAAAGAAGCAAGAAGGATTTCAAGCTAAGCAATGAACAAGCTCATCATGAACTACACTCTCCCTGTGAATGGCTTATGGCTGGAGCAGGATGTATTCCTATAACCCATGGCTGCTATTTCTCTTAAATTCAAGTAGCTAACAAGCTTTTTTTTTTTTTTTTGNATATTTAAATAGTTAAAAAATTTTTTTTTTTTTTTTTTTTTTTTTTTTTTTTTTTTTTTTGTTTTGTTTTGTTTTAAGTCAGTGCTTCTTACAGCTTAACTAGCGTCCCACAGTAATTAAAAATCAGGCAAATGACACACAAGGCTTAAGGAGCATACATGCAACTCATTTTTATATAACATACTCCTGCATTATAGGGGCTTTTCATCATCTTTTCAGTGTACACAGTAGCTAAGAAATCACCCCAAATCCTTATTGCAAAGCTTATGAGTTATCAATGACATGCCATAGCTCCCATCTCCCAGCTGGCATGACTATACCAGAGAGTACCGAGAACTTGGATCACAGCACAGGAACAGGAAGGACTGTCTTCAATCCCCGTTCCAGGTTGAGAATCCATACAGACCTCCATGCTGGGATGTGATTTCACACCCCACATGATCGGCACAGGCCTGTGTGGAGGTGCATGATGCAGAACCCACTCCTTTGCAAATTCTCTCATCATGACATCAATGAGGGCAGCAACTGCAACTCTTCAACAGGGTTTGATTACAATCAAGTCTAAACACTCATGTGCTGCAGCAACAGCAACCACAAGGTTTGACTTCTCCTAGCCAGAGAACTCAGACATTACTGGAATATCTGGCACACATGGCAGCAACTGAAGTGTGGTAAGGGTGATACCCTGTGATAAGTGATGCGTCATAGCTCAGTAAGCTCATGGCTCAATCAGGAGCAGTGTTTAATATACAATGAGTCTGTAGCTTATAGAAACACCCAGCTACCACATCCCTAGCTGTGACACACACACACCCAAAATCAGGCACATCAGCTTGGGTGCAGCATTACAAACAGAAGAACTCTGATCTGCCCATCTGTAAACGCCAAGCATTGGTTCATTTTCCCCATTCACACACAACTCTCCCCAATGTGCATTACAATATTCTCTTAAACATTCCCCATCCTGGAGAGCTTTCACTCTTTTGGTCACTGACAGCTGCTGTTCAGACCCTTAGAAGCAGCACACTTGAGTTGGTCTGTATTGCTAAGGGTAGGCCAGCTGCCCAGGCCCCATGTTCTCCACACCCTACTCTCAAAGAGGGGACTGTGGCAGTGCTCCACTGCTCTGACTTCCATCAGTAGCTCGGCAGCAGCTCCTGCGTTTCCGAGATCTCTCTTGCTGATACACAAGGAGCGATCACAGATTTGCATAATGCATTCCAGCAAGTTCAGCGGGATACAGCAGTGTAACAGAATACCATGGAGGGTGGTAATACACAGACACAAAAGAGTCACATACCACTCCGAGGAACAACTCCAATGCTTTTGGTAGCTAAAAAAAAAATTTTAAAAAATTGTGTATATATGTTTCCAGGTGATGACTGCATAAAGCTAACGCTGTCAGTGACAGTGCAAAGATGTCACTGCACTACCTTCATCCACTACTCCACTATTCTGACTTACAGATTTCATCCTCATGTCCTTGGGAATGTCTTGCAGCATTGCTTACATTTGCCCAAGTCATTACACCATTTTTTGGTTTGCTTTTAATAAAATTGTCTTGAATTCAAAGGCAATCAAAGTAACTCAAGAGGTCATATTTCCTATGCTGTAATTTCTCCCCGGATAAGGATAGCTGGAAACTCAGTTTTCAATGCTAAGTGCACGCCTAAGTTGNTGTGTATATATGTTTCCAGGTGATGACTGCATAAAGCTAACGCTGTCAGTGACAGTGCAAAGATGTCACTGCACTACCTTCATCCACTACTCCACTATTCTGACTTACAGATTTCATCCTCATGTCCTTGGGAATGTCTTGCAGCATTGCTTACATTTGCCCAAGTCATTACACCATTTTTTGGTTTGCTTTTAATAAAATTGTCTTGAATTCAAAGGCAATCAAAGTAACTCAAGAGGTCATATTTCCTATGCTGTAATTTCTCCCCGGATAAGGATAGCTGGAAACTCAGTTTTCAATGCTAAGTGCACGCCTAAGTTGTGGATGTGGCCAATGTTCCTTAATTCTTTGCATATGAGTCTACTGGACTTAATTCTTACTCTAATTTTCAGTTCTTCCTGTCCCCACTTGTCATTCATGTGTGAGGAGCAAAGGTGCAGTACAACCTCCCAAATGCTGTAAAATCTCTTAAAGAACATCCAACTACTTTTCTAGTTCTAGCATACCTTATATGTTATATGACACAAACACAAATCTCAGAAGAAAAAATCCCTCCATGCAGTATTTAAGTGGTAAACTTCTGCCACAGTTAAAAATATAGCACTTCATTCATATTTGGAATTCCTAACATTCCAAGATGATTATTCCGACTAGTTTCACCTGGTGAAACCAAGGTGGGATACAATTACTGTGCTTAGATGGCACGTGTTTGGAAGATCCTCATAATTTTAAGCCAGATGACTTTCCGTTCAGTGCACCAACTTTAGAACAGAAAGTCCCCCGGTAGTTAACACAGACAAATCTTAAACCTTGTATATCCAGGAACTTGACTTGTTATTGGATTAGTTGGGATTTTGAATGTCACAGCACATAGGCCTGCAGGGAACAGCACCAGAGCTGCAGGCAGGACAGCAGCAACAAGAACAATCATCAAGTCACCCATTACATGCTGTGACACACCCTATAGAGAAACTTTTCCTTAGTTAAACCTTGAGCAATAAAACCCTCTCTCAGAAGCAATGACAAATCCCTGTGACAGGCTCACTCCATAACTGCCTTCTTGTTTTTCCATTTGGAAGAGAAAGGTTTTGGCACTAGTTTCTGGATGATAATTGTGCCAATTTATCAGTAAGAAAAGGAATAGGAACAACATCGATAATAACAGGGAAATATCATAACCCCTTCGAGTTCTTCTATCTTTTTTTTCCCCCCATCAACTCCCTCATTTTCTTGGAATCGCTTTCCTCAGTGTACAAATGAGAGAGCAGACAGGTACATACCTGAGAGCAAACGTGTTTCTGCCACAAACTTTTTAAAGGAATGTTTTACAAAGCCCAAGATGAGTAACAGAGCAGTGAAGTTCATTTTGCTCCCTCGTGTG
>VYZR01008114.1:15901-27453 GCA_013400675.1 Oxylabes madagascariensis
CAGGAGAAATGACAGCACGGACACAGAACCTCCTTCTGAGCCACAAGATGTCCCCAAACCCAAAAACTCGGTAACAGGAGCCCTCCTGTTACGGTACCTTACAGCATTATTAGGTGGTGACAAGATGATTAAAATTCAGGTCAGGATTGGATCAGCTTGGGAACACTGGCTCCCACATCTTCTCCTCCACCTGTAACATACCTGCATGTGTGGTCATACAGAAACATCCTGTTAACTGCTAGATTGACTATATAAACTTGATANAGTGATCACCAGTCAACCAGATCATGGCACTCAGTGCCACACCCAGTCAGTTCTTGAACACTTTCTATCACGGAGAATATTTTTAAAATCAAGAATAATCATACCACATTATTGTAAGATTTCAGAATAAATACAATTCCATCCGTGAAAAAATTAAGGTCTAATATACCAGAACCACTGAGTTATCCAGAATTTAGATTCCTGAACTGTACAAGCCGTGATCAGGTTTCATGCATAGAAAACATTCAGGTGTTTTAAGATTTATTTCACATTTTAGAATACTAAGGCACTAAAATAATATGGATTAGAAGAATATCTGTGGTTGTAGTGAAACAAGTATGTGTTTCTGTTTGCCTTACACACTGTACAGATACACCCAAAATGCTTTTAAATCATATATGCATTTTTTAATGTTCAAGCTTAGGATAAAATATATTTGCCTGAAGGAAGCTTCTTTTCTACAGAGTGATGTCTCAGCCTTCAACATTGTCATAAAAAGCCTTGTGAAGTTCAGCAGTGGTTGCACAGGGCTGTAGTTCTGAGGAAAGAATCTCTTCTCTGCATTTAAGTGAATGTAGAAATCTCCCATGGAAAGCAGACAGCTCACACCTCGGCATTAAATCTGTGGTGTCTTTTGCAAAAACTGTTTTAAAAGCCAATACAAGGTCTGTATGAAGTTCCTTTGTTACAGATCACACAACTAACAAGATCCTACCCTAACAAATTCATGTCACAAATGTCAGCCACCAATCCTACTGTAAAATGTGACCTGGATTTCTCCAAGGGAGGCAGCCAAACTACCAATACACCACACAGAAATCTCTGCACTGAAATACCTTCTGGATCTGCTGTACCACAACACTGATAAAAAAGTACATCAGTTGTAGGTTTGATAGCAGATGGAAGAGAATAAAAAGTAAAATAAAAAGTAAATTGCAGCACACACAACGGGGAAAAAAGTTACCTTGCCAAGGAGTGGGCGATGTCTAAATTCAATGCAGTTATAAAGGGTACTTGTGTAGTAAGCAGGCAAATACCTAGTAAATATAATAAATGAATCCTGACAGAAGTCCATTTAATACACTCTCTCACACGGCCCTTTATGAATGTTCCTTCCACTAAAGTTCCATTGAGCCAATCTTCTTCAATATTACCTTGTACTGAAACTACTGCACTCAGCTCTGGCTCTCAGATAATTCTTAGGAACTGGGCACTTTGCTCATCTGCCTCTTTGCTACCAAGGAATAAACCAGACAACAGTTTTAAAAGGTGATTCTAGAAGCATTAATGTTTCAGCATAATCAAAACTGTACCCTTTACTGTTTGTGAAGGCTGGCTGGGGTTGTCATGAAGGAAAATACAGACACAGCTTGTAGACCAAAGATGTTTGAGAAAATGCATTAACCTGCTTTGAAAATGAAAGGGTAAAATTCCTAAAATAAATGGCCACTCTTCCCTTGCAAATGGAGATGTGTTATACAGCCGCTACATTACAAAGAAGTCTACTGATGTAGAAGCAGCCCCCTTGCACAAACCGTGATCTTTACCCATCCTGTGCCCCACAACTCTTCTGCTCACAGAGAACATGGAGAAGCTCCTGAATGCAAATGAGATTAATAGAACAAAATGACCTCAGGTTCAAATCCTATAAAATACCTCTAGCTACGTTTTTACAAGCTCTTCTTTGAGATATGTTTAATTAAAATAAAAGCATGATATATGCTGCTGTGCAGAGCCACTCTGATAACCAGGGTGGCTAAGAAATAACGACATAAAAGTTCCCCTTAAGACAGTTATTTTAGAAAGGCACACAGATTACTGCATCTGCCTCTTGTGGGCCATTTATCATATGCCTACTAATTTTTCCAGGGCTTCAAGCATGTTTCAGGAGGAGTTTATGGAAAAAAAAGAAAGATAGGACTTTTTTCTTCTAATCTCTGCTTCACTTGGAAACAGAAAAGAAAGTATTTTTCATGGTATCTTTTTGTTCTGAGGAAAATTTAAAAGGAGAATATCTTGAGCCTGCTGGACTTAGCTGATGTTCACTGTGTTTTCAGTTAGAAAATGCACATTTCTTATTTGCTTGTTGTGAGTTTGCCAGAACATGACAAATATTTATTTTTTGCAGAGAATTAGTAGATGCCACATCAGACGTACCAGTCTTTCTCTGCTCTGGATAATCTCCAAAGGCTGTGACAATATAAAGCACACGAGAAAGCACAAGGATCCTCAGCCTCCTTGTGGTGATAGCAAACTACTTCACTGCCTGGATCCAAAACATTTCAAGATAGCTTTTCAAATCCTTTTCATTGAGAAGAAAATGGAAGAAGATGGATTATGTTACCTATGTAAACTCTTACAGAGATGCCATTTTTGTGGACAAAAAATAAGTTGAAAACCAAGTAATTTTCATCTAAACTCTTCAACTTATTAAGATTCTGCTGTGGTTCTGGTTGGTAGGATGGGAAGGGAGCAGAGCCACAGTCAGTGCAAACCACCAGATTTTCCTCCACCAGGGTTTGCAGGCCACAAGGCTCTGCTCCATCTTCTCTCCCTGCAGCATATTTTCAAATCCTAGCTTGGCCTGACCTTTCCAAATTCTGCATTCACTGGAGGGGAGAGTTTATTCCTTGCTGCCACCTGATTATTGCAGTCTCATCTTCAGGAACTCAGGCTGCAAGTAACAGTCCCTCCACAAATACTCCCAGAAGGATTGCTTCAGGAGACTGTTATGGATTGCCAGCTCTTAGGCACAGTGGGGTGAACCCTGACCCTGCCAGCCCTGGCCACTCCAGCCCCTCTCCCAGCGCTGTCACCACCTCGGGCAGTGACTCGTGCTGAGGTCACAGCTGGAGGTTTGACAGCCTCTACAGCACAACGTGTCCCACATGAGCACGGGGATGTTTGGAGCATGGCCTTTGACCCCTACGAGAGATCCTTGCAAAGGCAAAGGTCTGAGTACCTCACACAAACTTCACAAGTGCATGGGTACCAACAGACAGCAAAGCCAGGGCAGCCCAGTTCCAAACTCAGCATTAAGAATCCTTCCCCTGTGCTTTGTCAAGGCTTCCAACTCATTATCTAACCGTTCTGACCTCCATGGATTTGCCAGGAGCACTGCACCTGGCTGTGAGACAGGGAAGCAGAGGCTTTCTTGCAGTGATTACAGTGTGGTGGACGGACACAGGGCCAGGTTTGTTCTTCCACCAGCAGCATCACTGCTCACCAGTGCAGTCCCATCAGAGATCAGAGCCCACTGGAATGGCCCAGCTGTTCAGGTAAGCTCTGCCCACTGAAATGAGCCAACTCTCCTCTCCTTTGTACAGGGTAAGTAATGGGGCTGATTGAGGCAATAGACACATTCCAGCTCAACCACTGGACCTGAGTCCAGGCATCTGGAGACCAACACCAAGGTGAAGAGGTCATAGAAAGTTGCTACAAAATTGGGATTTTTTTTTTTTTTAACAGAAATCTTAGGCAATCAGCAGTAGTTGTACAGCTAGTGCCTGTCTGAATACAGAACAGCCACTCTTTAATTGTCAGGCCAAGCTCCCTCTCTTCATCAGGGCTATAAAGCAATAAAAATGTTTAGAAGAGGGTTCTTTAGAAAAAGCAACCTATGGAGCAGGAGGTATGAATGACCTCTGATTAGCAGCATGGTGCTGCAGTCTTAGGTCAGAACATGACCTTGACATTTTTCTGTCTAAAATCAGCACAGAAAGGTGAAAAAACAAACAGGTGTAAAGAGAGAATCCAAACAGTACCAAGTATCTTCACACTGATATCTCAGAGCTGGATAGACAATCACCAGATAAAACCACCTCAGTCACAGGAGAGTTTGGAAGGAACCTCTGGAGATCATGTAGATCTCCATTCTCAAAGCAGGGCCAGAAGAATGGGTTACCCAATTTCCAAATTGCTTTATTTTCTGTACTTCAATTTGTGCCCATTGCACTGGGCACCACTGAGAGGAGCCTGAGCCCACCTGGGGTATTCACAGGCAGTGATCAAACCTCCACCAGAGCCTGCTGTCCTCCAGGATGAACAGCCCCAGCTCCCAGCTTCTCCTCTAAAGTCAGATCTGCAGGTCCTCCTCTTTGTGGCCCTTTGCTGGATTCTCTCCAGTAAATCCATGTCTCTTTTTTCTTCCTTTTTGGAGTTTGGCTGTTAGTAATTTGAAAAGCTTTTCTTCCACCACTTCTGCTGGAGACAAGTCTTGATCTCCAGCTATGCCAGTGCCCCTACTAAAAAGGCTTTGGAAAGTCACTCACCTCCCACAAAATTATAAAGCTTATATGCTGTAAATATAAATATGTATTTATACACCAATAAAAATTACATAATGGCTTTATGACATCAATTATCTCAAAAAAAAGGATGTCTTCAAAGGTGCCAAGTATTCTTAAGGAAATAATGACTCCTAACACAGGTTTTCTAATACTGTTGGTCTTCAAGCCTGACAGGTTATTGATATAAATTGCATGTAATTAGCCTTATTAAAGCCTATAGTACAATAAAACTGCTCTATGAAGGAACTCCCTATGTTAATTAGCACTCCAGTCATTCTTTTGCAGATCTCCTGGTCTGATACAGCCACTGGACTCTGTACAGCCCACATCTTGCAGGAAGACAGGAATCTGCCACAGAGACAGCCTGCCGTCAGTTTTATGTCAGCTCCTTTCTGCTCCAAGGCACAGCACATGGGTTGGACAGGATGCAGACTATTCCAGCACAACAGAGGAGGCTTGGAAGCACCTTCCATGTGCAATGAGATCTGAAAGGAGCCAGGAATGTACGGAAGAAAATTTTAGATTTAATGGACAATGTGTGTATACATTATTAGAAATTAAGATACAGAAAGATTTTTCCTGAGGAAAGGAATGCTGCTCTCCCTCCTACATTTTGACAAATGAGGATCATTAGCTAGCAAGAAATCAAGAGAAACCTCTGTTGTTCCAATTATTTTCTTTACTCCCATGGGTATGACAGCTTCACACAGAACATCTCCAACAGAACAGTAAGTTTTCTATTCCCCCATAGCTAAACATTTGAGTATTTTCAAGATCACATGTGAGCTTACTTACAACTAACCTGTGGCTTTTTCTGGTTATTGATAACAAATAAAAAGAGCTGAATGACAAAGCCTGGGTTCAAGGACCAGGTGAACACCACCTTTCCTGTCTTTTCCATTTACCCTCCAATTCTTCCCTGTGAAACAGGAGAAGCAGCCTTTCAGCCAGAGGAGAAGGACTTTCCTTCCGTAAGACAGCTTGGAAAGCAGGCAATGAGCATCAGACATTGTCTCTTGTTGGAGTGGGTTCAAAAGCTGCCACTCCCTGGCAGAACAGGGAGTCCCCAACAGCAAAGAGTGGCTCTGCTGGCAGAGCCCTTTGGCCTCCCTGTTGAAGTTGTGCCATTGACAGGAAGAAAATGAAACCTTCCAGAAAGTCAGAAATAGAAAGTAGCTGGTAAAAGAGTTGCCTGGAGGAAGGAAAAGTTGAGTTGTCAATCCCTGCTGTAAAGCTATTTATACACTTTACCCAGTGACATAGATGTGAATGTGATCTCCTGGAGCAGGGAGGAGAGGTGATCTCACAGGCACTGGATTTAGCCCTCATCTCCCCACCACCAGGATAGTGATTGCACACACCTGACTTCAGAGATGAATTGCTTCTGATTCATGCCTGTGTGAAGTCAGAGTAAAGCACTTAATTAGATTAACAGAGCTAATAAGCAGGGAGCTGCATAAAGATCTTAAAGCTCCAGCTTCCCCCCACAGGGACATCTTTCACACACCTACCCAAAGAGTTTGGGGTTTTTTTTTAACCATAATGGCAAACAAAATCTCCCAAAGATGCACCCAAATTGCCTCAGCAATAACCTTTCTAGAGGTCTTAAAATCCTTTAGCCTCAATATTCAGGGGTAAGAAGTAAAAACACGCAGACAATTACATGCATTAAAACATCAGATGGGTTTCATTGTAGGTGAAATACATAGTCCATTCCTTTAAATTAAACTAAAAGACATTTCCTTCCCCTCCTTTGCCTGCTCCCTCTCCCTCTCATCTGTAGGACGGGGCATGCTGCTTTTTCCTTAAGAAGCACACCAGATTTCCTGTCTTAAACACACTCTATAATTAACAACCAGCAAATAATGAGTACCCAGGATATATAAGTCTATTAGAGTGCTGGCAGTGCTAAAGACTCATGCTGTTTCTCTGTGAGCTCCACTTGAAGAGGTGATTTATGGAGGACATTTTTTCATTAAGTAATAGCAAATGGTTTCCACCCTCGCAGTACCCAGCAATCTTCAGGGAACAGCACAGTGATATTGAGTCCCTTTCTGGAGAGGAACATTTCAAGGACTTTGGCTGGAACATAAAATGACAATCATTTACTCAAGGTCAGGAAAAAAATAAGGGGAAATACAACCAGAGGTTAAGCATAAGGTGCTTGATTGCATAAGATCTGTCAGTTAGAGAAATAACACAGTTGCTTTAGAATCTACCAGGAGCTCTCACTATACCCTTGCAGAAATAAATAGGGCCAGATTGTCACCACGTGTTTCAAAACACCATAACTATTGTTACTTCTGTAGTCATTATTACCCCTGAACAGCTAAGCTCTTATTCCCCTTAGTTACTCTAAATACTTCTACCTTGAGTAAATCATATACACAGCTCCACTATGAAGTGACACAGCTCTGAGCACTGCCTGGGTGCCAGCTAATACCACAACAATATTGGTGCCTAATCACTTTAATCACCAACTTCCTTCTCTCCTAGGAGTAACCACACAGAAGAACAAAATATAATTACATTGGCACTCCTGCTACAGCACATCCACTTTCTCTGCAGCCCTCCAGTGCTATTTACTATGAGACTGTGACTGCTAAGAGGGATTTCTTCAGTCTACAGACATGCAAAAATCAAAATATAATTATAACACTTTGTCTTTCCAGGCAACTAATGTAAGGCACTTAAATATTGTAATAATATTAAAATAAACTTTGCAACAGTCACGGTATTATTTGTCACACATAATGAATGCTGACACAGAATTCCCAGTGACAGCAAACCAATGAACTGACAGAGCTAGGAAAAGTCCACTGGAGTCTTGGCTCCCCAAGATCCAACACTGATTTTCTCAACTGTTTTCTCCTCCTTGTAATAATTAAAACCTATTGCCTACTTTGAAATATCTCAACTCAGGAGTCCAGCTCAGTACATACAACTACTAACACAGCCTAATCTTCTGCCATGCCAAGAAGAGATTTTACTCTGACCTGTTCCCACAAGACAGAAATACCAGGCAAAAAAATCAACTCCATATATTAAATTAATTCAACACCTCTTTTGTGTTATAACGAAGTGGGTTTTTTCTGATGAATCAGCACAGTCTTACAGGAAAGTATGACAACAGGATAGAAAATCTTAAGTCCCAAAGTAATTCAAGGAGTGAGCTGAACACTGGAAAAGTAGTTTATTTCAAACACCCACCTGAGCCTTGAAAGAACCTCCCTGCCTGCAATATCCCTGTGCCCTGGATGGGGGGAATAGAGGCAGCATGAGGTAACAACACACACAGAAATGCAATTCCATGGCTGCTCCTCGGCCAAGGCCACGGCGCTCCCACAGCGCTCGCTGCAAACACAAAGGTGCACATCCACCCCAGCCCTCAAAGCACCATCAGCTGCAAGGCAGTTTCCTCTCAACACACACAACAGTTGCTACGTGCTCACTTTTCCATTTAAATTGACTTTGTAATAGCCTGAAGATGAGAGGAAAGCAAAAATAGAGCCCAACAGTTTGTTCAGTCATCTTGACTTCACTGCTTCTCAATTCCTTTCCTTTAATACCTCATGTAATGGGGGAGATTTTGCAAGAACTGCAGCTCCACTCGAGAACAAAAAGCTGTTTTCTCAGCGTTCGAATGAGCATGAATGTTGACTTGTCATAAAAAAGGGGCCTTGCTTTCTGAGCCCAGTGAAGCTCCATATCCACTCTCAGGTTGAGATGAGCAGCAGCTCCCTGGGGACTCTGAACCCCACAGTGGGCAGGGCTGCCTGGGTAGGATGGATTTTGTAATGTGGGGATGTTCTGATCCCAGCAGCCAGCTCCACACTCTGAGTGTCACCCCTGCCTTCTGGACACAATAACATCACCCCCTCCTGTCACTGCCACAGACAGGGTTTGCTGTTGAAATCCAACAGGCCTGAGTCGGACCAAACACTTAGAGGGTTGTTATAAATCTCACATGGCAAAACATGCTTTCCATAATGCCTCTGTGAAAACACTCTCAAACTCCTCAGAAAAATCTTAATCTCTCGCTCTTGAAAACACAAAAACTGCTGTGTGCGCTCCCTTGGGGGAAAAAAAGGAGATTGTTGTAATTATCTTCTGCTCATTTTCCCACTTGAAAGGAGCCATGTTTTCAAAAACCCAGTGGTTTGTTGAATCCTCCAGGAGCCAGAAGACGTGCTAGGGACTATTTTTATTTTCTTGACAGCAGTGGGTCTCCTAAGGTCACATATGTTTCAATGTGCATTCACAAAACTGCCCTCCCACAGCAGCATCAACAACCAGATAAAACCACACTGCAGCAACACACACAGCTAACACAAAACAATGTTTCATAAACAATTCCTCAATTATTAACTAAAACTTCTGTTTAATGCCACCCCACTTTTCTGTCATCTCTCCACTCATGATGTTTTCTAGAAATTTTATTTTTCATAACCTGTACTTTTCCATGCATGACAAGGGATACAGTTTGGCTAACAAGCAATGAAAAGACCTTCTACCTGCCCAAATTTCTCCTTGACGCTGCAAAAAGCTCATGTTAAGAGGCATTTAGCAGTTTGCTAGTGAGAAAAATATGTATTTTTAAAGATATAAAAACTGTCCTGCAAAATAATCAGTTTGCAAAAGCAATTCTTTCAGTTTTAATACATCTATTAACATCCTGCCCTTAACAGTAAGTTCTGTTATCTAAAATAGTTTGTGCTGCTCGGAAAATCCCTCAAGAAGAAGCAAAAAATAGTACTTAGTACAACTACACACATTTATTTCATGGGAATCCATTCAGTACTCCTAATATCCCTTACAAAGTACAATGAATATACAACCAAGGGTTCAGAGCCTGCATGCCTTGTCTGCTCAGAACTGAATTCTGTTAATCTGAATTACTTTAATTCATGACATTTAAAGCTGAAGTATAGATTAGAGTGAAAGCTCAAATGTTTCAGCAGCCCTGTATTGTAACGCTGTCCTTGGGCTTTAAAAAGGAACGAAGGATTTGGAGAATTCACTTTTAGTCTGAGTTTTCAAATACCTAAGAAGCCTGGATTTCATCCTGCCAGAACAGTCTGCAAGACTCATTTTACTTCCCCAAACAGGGACGTTCTGGCTTACAAAAGACAACGCATTCCAAGATGAAGATTTCCATTTAGTATAGCACCAGTACTATTTGTATTATTTAACATAAATACTCTAACTAGGAGCCGAGTTAATAAGTGATATTTGTTAATTTAATCATTTAAAAATGCAGCTCAACTAAAGTCTTGTGGAAAGTATATTTCCATTGAGTTCCAATACATAGTCTGTATTCCAACATCCACAACTTCAGAATTCTAATATTTAGCAATACTGTGAAGGGTAGAAGGGGACAGAAAACATCATTTTGCAAGAGCCACATAATTCTTCAGAGCTATCACTCCCTTTCACTCAACTAATGTTAAAGGTGAAAAGAGCAAAATCATCCATTATTGAGGGCCTGGTTCAGCATTTCTGTAATTTAAAATACTTTCATGTGACACAAGTGCATGCAGGAAAGTTGGGTTTGTTTCCACTTACGCTGACAAATAAACATTTCAGGGTTTTTTTGTGCTTGTTTTGACTGGGATATGTCTTTAGCCAGTGTAACTTGTTGAGAAATCACTAAACTGTGTTTGAATATTCCCACAGGACGTAGCAGGAGGACTGCAGGCCCCTTCAGAGTGGGACACGTGCCCTGGGCAGTGGGACAAGTGATTTAGGGTTTGATCAGCCTGATGTGACACTCCCTGCATTAGTGCCCAGCCACTTGGCTTAAAAGGAAGAACTTGCCTGAAAAAATCTCCTGAAGTTGAATTCTGGAGGATTTTCAACTGCCTGAGTAACTCTGGTGACTGCAAAGGCCTGTGGTGGTTTCTGGGCATTTGTTGACACAAACTGTAACAGGTGGACCTTATCCAGGGAAGCTGTGCTTCACTGACCAGGTATCAGCTTCCGAAAGTGAACATCCCCCAGGCCACAGAGATGTTTTCCCACAGAGCTGAAAGATTACCGTGACAACAGATGACTGATATATTTAACAGAAAGTCGATTTTCTTATCAAATTATAAAATAATTGCATTATTTAGCAGCTACATGAATGACCCATCCTGCTGCAAGAGTACCTGATCTATTCAGTTTTTATGTATAGTTCAGAACAAATAAACAATATACACAATGCTACCTAAATCAAGGACTCTGCTCAAGCAGAAGATACTGGAAGTACTAAATTTCATACATCTCAGAAAGAAATCATCAGGTAAATAGACCTTAGTACCATTTGGAGAGGATAGGATTTGCCAGGAAGGGAATCCAGCTTAGCTGGGAGTAACTTTGGGCTGAGATACTCACATTTCAGAGAAGTGGAAAGACAGAGAGTGGTAACAGGTGCCAGGAGGAGCATGGCAAAGAAAATCAGAAATTCTGTCAGAGAGCCAGGAAACAACATTGGAAATGACATCATTTTTCACTGTCTTTTTTCCCACTATTCACATGAGTATTTACTGACCTGAGAAAGACCAGTACAAGCAGGGAGTTTAGATGCAGCATCAAAAGAAAGCTGTGGATGGAGCACTGAGTGTCCCAGTGACTGATGCAAACACTGCATTTGAGCTACAGGAACCCAAGAGATTGGCCACAGAAAAAGGCTGAAGGTACGAGATTTTCCTCAAAACAAAACTGGCTTACAAAAGTCACAAAAAATGTCTTTATTACTGTAATGAAACTACCTCGCTATTCAGCAGGAGCTACACCTGAATCACCTGCCCTGCATTTCCAGGATGCTTAATGAGAGAGAAAATAAATAATGTCAGTGTCAGATATTTAGCTGGAGGTACAGGAAAGGGTTGGTAAACTTGGAAACATTTGAATTGACCCTGAACAAGGGACAGCAAAACAAATGGTATCATTACACACAGTAAAACATGATCTGCAGCCTGGGAACTCCTGCGTTAAAACCTCCAATTGTTACAGTGA
>VYZR01008114.1:30305-42379 GCA_013400675.1 Oxylabes madagascariensis
GCATAATAATTTGGTTTATCATCTTAAAATCCACTGTGGCTTGCCCATTAACTACCAGTGGTCTCATTATTTACTGGTGTTGCTCTGCCTATTTGTCATGAATAATAGCATTTCTTTTGGTTCATTTCCTCTCTACTGCCTTTAGGAAGGGACACAATAAACTACTTAATAGTTTATGTCATTCTTTAAAAAATTGTTTATAGTTTAAGAACTAAAATCATAGTATTTAATCTAAGCTGGATGCTGAAACATTATTCTCATTATGCATAAAGTTTAAAATTACTGTAAATTAAACCTCTTGGTATAAAAAATACACATGAACGTCTCAAAGAAGTCTTAGCCTTGATCAAATCTATTACTCTTGATCAAATCTATCAAGTTTTCTTTGTTAGTGTAATCAAAATAGAGATGTGTCTTAAAGTACTGAAGAGCTTCTAGGATCTTCAAACTCTTCAGATGTTTCAGATGATTCAAAAGCCTGTATTCTGAAGGAAAATTGCTACCAAACACGTAAACAGACTGGAAATGTCATTGACACCTCACAATCAACATACTTCTTCCCAAAATAGCCCTCAAGTCCCTTATGTGAAAAAAAAAAAAAAATCACGGAATGACTAAATTCAGGCCTTAGGTGGAAAGAAAAAGTTTTATGAAAATGAAACTGCTGAGACATCAAAAACTATTGAGTAAAATTTTCAGTAATAAAAGGTGATTTGATTAATTTCTTTGATTTCAGCATTTCGAGTTAACAGTCTTTACTCCTCAAAACCGTTTTGATTCCGTACAAAGCGTAGATTGTTAAATTTCCCCTGAACTTCATTTCTTTCTACCACTCTAACTTCCAGTGAGATCTCAGTGAGGTGGATTTTCCAGCAGCACAATGCCGTGCAGGTATCTAATACTAGAGCCTCCCAATTAAGCCAGATGATTAAAACTTGTACATATCCACCTGATTTTATGGCAAAGCTGCTTTAAGACTTGCAGCAAAGGAATGAGACAGAGCAGTTTTAAACCACACTTTAAACCTTCCCCATCCCCCTGGCTGAGGGTGGGCAGCATCAGAGGAGGACCTTACTTGGAAATTTAGGAAAGATAACTATGAAATTACTTCATTGCAAATTTAAAGAAGAGGGGGCAAAAAAAAAATCAAGGATTTCAAATGCACACAATTATCCTCATTTTAGACAAGTAAAGGCTGAAGAAAAAGTTCCAGGGAAAACAAAAGGTCATTTTGCAATGATAAATACTGCAGTCATGTTATGCTGGGGACCTGTGAGGTTGAGTGGCACATTAGATAGGACCTGCTCACTAAATCCTAAAAAGCCTTTTCCACACATTTCTAGACTGATCACACACCGTAACAATAGCTGCAAAATGCTGCTGTCCAGCTGTCTATTTAATAGCTTTCTCAATTAAAAATTTTTAAAAAGGCTGATTTCTCATGGAAATGAAAGTTCCTCATGGAGATGAAAAATTTATCCAGAAGTAGAGAGGAAATTAACTGAGAGCTAAGTGTTGAAATTCTGCGCCAGTATCCACTAGGGATGACCACCTCTTCCTTGCAGAGTCCTGGACATAAAGGGAATTCAGATTTCCTGATGTTTGGGGGAGCAGGAAACTACAGTAGCTCCAATAAATAAAATCCATCAAGTACCTGTTTGAACAAAAGCACTCCTGGAAACACCGCTCCCTTCAATCAGCGTAAGGCAATATTTTGTGTTTCCATGCAGAGCTGATATTTCCTCTTGGCAAAAACACTGTAGTAGATATTTAAGTAATTTTTAAAAAACATTTTCAAGGCAGGTGTTTTTTAAAAAGTTACTTTCTAAGAAGTCAAAGTATCTGTTCATATTAAAAATACAACTAAATCAAAACAAAATCAGAAGAATAAAAAGACTAAAGGATAGTAAGAGCTCATTCAGCTTCTAATTATGTTTTGGGATATAGCTAAAATTTAATTCAGCAGATGATGCAAATCACACTTATAATCAAGGAGCTCCTTTAAACAGAAGGATAATCTTTCGCTTTTGGCAAAAGATTAAAACAAAATTAATTGTCTCTATCAACTACAAAGATTGACAATATAAATATGTGGATCAGTGGATCAATCCAGTCTTCACAACAGAAATCCTTATAAAAAGGCAGTTGTATCCGCACAGATTTTTTCTATTTTCATCTAAAAAGAAATCTGACTATTAACCATGTTTCAAGTTAAGAGATCCCAGTGGAAAACTTTTACCTTTCTCCCACTCCAGTGGATCATTCCAAAGTTTTCTTTTGTAATTTTAAAAGAAAAAAAAAAAAAACAACCAAAAAACAAACAAAAACCATTTTTCATTACATTGAATGTACTGAAATTGAAGGGGTGCACAAACAGAAAAAATAAAAATAAAACTATTTTATTTTTATTTTCATGTCACTGCAGTAAGGTTGATCCAAAATGCTTTGAAGATTGCGTTGCAATGCTTTTGCAAACTTAAAAAGCAATGCACGCAGGAGGAATGCAATGTGCATGTGGGCCTGGTGCAGCTCCTCAGGGCTGGAAGATACTGAGAGGAAATGGAAAGAACTACTTCATAAAAGGTTGCTCTAAACTTCAGAGTAAACATCAATAAATAACAAATCAAAAGGACAAGAAAGAGAATGTGGGCCACTGTTCCTTTAAAACAGGATCCAAAAGGAGATGTGCTACTTGTAGCCCATAATTTCAACATGAATATGAATGTATGTTCTGAGAAACATAAAAAAAACCCAAACAAAAACAGCAACAACAACAAAAAATCCCAAATCCAAAATAGCTCCATTATGACAGATTTTTATCCTTACGTGCTAGAACAGGAAACTTCTTTGTACATAAAAAGCATTTATGCAGGCCTTAAATAACAAGTTTTGCACATATTGTCTGGGGAAAACAGTACAAATCCATCATGTTATAGACAATACTGCTGAAGTCTTAATATTCCAGCAGCCAGGAAGGGCTGTGAGCATCCTGCCTGCAGCAGTTTGCTGTTGTTCTGAACTGGAAGTTAGACACAAAGGGGAAAAAGTCACTTTTTTTTTTTCATCTGCAGCCTCACTGCTGATGGAATCACCAACACCCAGCCAGGCTCATAATCCTAAAGAGCTCAAATGCCATTTTCGAATTCCTAATACAATTTGTAGGAAGTTAGTACAGCCCTTTAATTTCTCTGTGTTACGACTAGTCAGTATTTTTGTTAGACAGACTGGAGCCTAAAGGTGTGAATCAGAAGATGCACTACTCATACTGCAAATTAAATCAGCCCTAGAATGCAGCTTGGGAGTTTCAGAAAAATTAACTTTTAGAGCAAAGTTTGTGAGTAATCCTAATTAACTTTAGAACATTAACATCACATATGGCCCAGCACAAGCACCCAACCCAGCAGCAGCTCAAATATTGCACAAAATAATGGCAGCACGTTCACAGCCTCACACAAATACTTTAACATCAAGCCAGTACTGCCGAAAAACTGAGCACAGGAATCATGAAGATGTGATCTTACACTTTAAAATTTAACTTTTCTTTATGTTGCCTTGGACAAACAACGTACCACCTTTCCTTCGTTTAATCCTGCACTGATAATGACCACATATGCCCATCATAAATACTGTATATATTTTTCGACTGTATATATTTATGTTTATGGAATATATTTATATACCATAAATACGTAGCAACAATTGACAACATACATCATGAAACAAAAGTGTCATCAGCTTATGTAAAAAATTAGCACAAGAGTAGCAGGCCAAGAAATTATTACCTCTATTTCAAACAGAAAATATTCAGTTACGAGATTAAAAAGTGCTCATTCTAGAGATAGAAAAGTTGAGTACAGGTGTAAAAATACCTGGAAGCCTGAGATCTCAAGGATATTGTTGTTTCTTTGATTCACGCTTGAATTTATATCTACCTACACTAACACTTCTCAATTTCAAGGAAGAAGGAATCATACTTCACGTTTTCCTCCTGCGAAATAAAAGACTTGCAGAACTGAATTACAACCCCCTGAAAACAGAGATTTAATAGAACCATCAAAGACCACAGCTGCACTATTGGATACCACTCTAATTAATATTACATAATCCATACAACACATGTGATCAATTTAGATGTCCCAGACGGTTCTTAAATGAATGAATGCAATTTGTAAGCTCTGATCTGTCACTTCCACTTAGAGCAGAAGTGTCTACATTTCATATTACATTGTAATGCATGCTGTAAGCCTGTATCAGAACTCCAATTACTCATATCATGATCAAGTTCCACGGGCATAATTAGGAAATGGGGAAGACAGGACCCGTAAAACCACGAGATGATGGCAGAGGAAAAGAAGGAAGAGAGGAAGGAAAAAAGTTACCAAAGGGTCAAGCGTGACCTGCTTGGCAAGGCTACAGTGCTTGTCCATTGGCTGGCACTGCGAGCAGGGATTTCCCCAAATCAGCTTGACTTTAGGGTGATTTTGCATGAAGTGGGAAAATGAGCAGCTTAAGCTGTAGATTTTAAAGGAAAATTAGGTGCTGAATCTGGGAAAAGTTCAACAAAAATCTGTCTGCATGTCTTATTTCCTACGCCTATTCCGTTCCAGCAGTTAAAAGGAAGCACAGCTTCGATCCCTCAGCAAGTCACCAGTGAAAAGGAATCTGTACACATTCGGTGCTGATTGGCTTTGATCAGGGAAGGAACTTGCCTTGCTAAAGCACAAGCAAGAGCTGCAGTTTTCATAGCAAATTCCATGGATTTCTAGATTTGAACTACTGAACTATAGCCCCGTTTAGAAAGACTGAAAGGTTGCATTTAACTGAGTTCAAAACCTGTGTCACAGCAGAAACTGGAATACCAAAATGAAACAGGTCTGAGATCTTCCTAATAGATTTAACATCCCATTGAGAAAATGTCTCCATTTTGGCAAACTTTTTAATTAAAGAACAAAATAAGTGCTGAAGCACTTTTACTTGGAAATTTTCCACATAATTATATGGAATGAAATATTTGGAAATGTACAAATTCCACAGACAAGATAGCTAACAAGCCATTTGTGGTAGTGAATCGAATCCAAACACTTTCACCAAGGAAATCCAGGACAATCAGACTTTTTTCCACAGCCAGGCTTCACATCCAAGTGACACTGTGTGGAACTAAAGCTGGTAACAGCACAGGTCTGGGAAGGAAAGCTCTGGGCTGGCAGCCTCCACTCCAATGCACCCAAAGCCACCTCATTCACAGCTATTAACCTTTTTTTTTTTTCTCCTCACAGAGTATAATACTTACTTCATAAGATGCTGAAACAATTAATGTAATTTTAAAAAGTCATCTAGTACTGCCTACAGAATGGCAAATCTTTTCCAGAACGAAAATAAATCAGATTTAATGTTTTAGAGTAAATACATGCATGAAAAAAGATACTATAATTGCACTCACTAAATATGGCTCCAGATAATTATTATGCCGGCTTTCATGGAAAGAAAAAAAAAAGAAAGAAATGAAAGACGGGAAGAAAACCATTTTAGGAAGGGGAGGGGAAAGCCAGGGCAGTGACGTTAGCAATGTTCCATTATGTCCTTATTTAATTCTATGGCAAGGTTCCCATTGACTTCAATGAGAGTATGATTTGGCAGGAGAGAGACAAGCAGAACGAAATAGTTTCAAAGCAATTTTAATGCACTGTTTTTCTTTCTCAACTCTGACAAACTCATTTCCTTTTTTTAATTTTCTTTCCCTACTCTTTTCTTTATTGTTGTTGATGCAGTTCTTGTACTCCAATAGAAGAGTAGCTCTTCAGCAGCCTCGGAAATGCTGTACGTAGGAAACACACCAAGGCCCATCATCCGTGGAAGATGATAATAATCAAACTGGACCTGCCTTTAGTGACAGCGTGGTTAGCGTGAGTGAAGTGCGAGGCTGGAAATTGAAATCTGCACAGTCTGACTGGTTAATAACAACCATCACTCAGTGTTTACACCAATCCAAATCGGAATGAAAGAAGCGAGAAACAAAGGAGAAGAAAATGCAAGTGAAAAGCTCCAGGGTTGGGAAATATTGAATCTGCTGTGAACTTACTGAAGTGACTTAATCAGTCTAATGTTTTCAAAAACAGTTAATTCAGAGAGAAGGCATAGCATCACACGAACTACTACATATAAAATGAAGGCCAACGTTTCAAATACAGAAACATTTGGGGTATTTTGTCACTCTAGAAAACGCACTTCAGCTCCTGTGGCAACGCAGACGGCAACAGGCAGCAATTACAAAGCGAGACGAGTCAGATAAACGGTCCTCTTTTCCACCACCCTGAATTATTTATCAGAAAAATCCGTCTCAAGGACGCCCAGGGTTTCCACGGCAGTGTCACACATTTTAAACACTTTGTGTGATTGTGCGTAAGGAGTCGCTTCCCCCGCGGCCGTGGCGGGAGCGCCCGTGGCAGCGCCGGCGCCTCGCTCGTTCCGCCGGGCTCTGCTGCACAGCTAATCCTTTCACAATGGCCCTAATCCAGTTAGGGCCAGCAATGGTGAAATGTCAGCCTAATTGGATAACAGCCTGGCGTTCTGTAATTATTTCATTACGGCAGCAGAGCCCGTTTGAAGGGGACGCCCACCAGCGCTGCGGGCCCTGGGCCGCTCCCAGCCCCGCTCCCCAGGGCGGCCGGCACAGGGACACCAGAGACCGCCCCCAAATCAAAACCACCTTTAGGAAAAAATTAATTCGCGCTACGTTTGTGTTAACTAAGAAGCCAAGCAGCCTATCTTCCCAGCTTTGGGATACTGCGGAATGGATTTCCTCTGGCTCCTCAAGGGCGCTGGCGCTCCCCATCTCCCCTTCCCTCCTCCGTGTCCCCTCAGGCACAGCGCCATGTGGGCTGGGAGCAGGGTGACAGCAGGGTGACAGCAGGGTGACAGCAGGGTGACAGCAGGGTGACAGCAGGGCCACCCCAGGGAGCGGCAGCCCGGAGTGGGGGCCTGGGGACTCTCGCAGAGCTGCTGACAGAGCCTTTGTGTCCCGCTTCCCTCACAGCCCTGCGGAGCCAGGGCAGCGCTCCGCCTGCTGCGGACGGGAGAGGGACAGCGGCCCAGGCACGCTCCTGCTCACACCCCGCTCCAGGGCCCCTTGATCCGCCCGCAGCTCTGGGACTGATGGAAAACACCGCTCGAGCCGAGCAGAAAATGTACAATAGACGTTCACACGAGCAGTGACACAGCCCGCGGTATTTCCGTGGCTGTCACCACACGCTGCCACGCCGTGTGCCGTGCCACAGGTACCGCACAGGTGACCGAGCCCGAGCGTGTGGGGCCCGGAGCGCGGCCCAACAGTGACACCTGGGGGAGAGACAGGCGGGAGGAGCACGGCTCCCTCCATCCCTCCCTCCATCCCTCCCTCCGCTCCCTCCGCTCCCTCCATCCCTCCCTCGGCTCCCTCCTCGCCTCAGGTACCCCAGACGCCGAGCCCTCACCTAGAATCAAACATTCACCCACACCCGGGCCTTCCACCTGCACCAGCCCGTGTGGGAAACCTGAACAGAGGTTACAATCTCTGGCAATCCACTCATTGCCGCTGGAACTGAGCACAAGCTTCCATCCTGGAGTGACACTGGTTTACTGTGAGGAGCCAGTGCAGCCACCACTCCGCACCCAAAACAAGAAAAGCACATAGATATTCATATTCTTAGTGACAGTAATACAAATTTTAAACTTTGTTTACTCCAGGCGGAAGATTCCTCTCAGAAAAACATTTATATTCCCCTCAGAGAAAATAAGAGGGGATGTCACCCCCGTGGCCTTCTGAGGAAAAATGTTTTGTGTACTTATCAAGATCTTTCTCACACTTTAAGTATCAACAAATGGTTTGTTTTCATATTTTCATGGAGGAGGAGAGAGTTGACTGACCGTTGACCTGGCCAGTGGGCCAGAGAGGTGGTAACTCTCACCTCCAATCCATGGATCCCTTTAGAATTCTGTAAAATGTGTAAGATATAAATAAAGTCTCTCTTTTCCAGCACGACTCAGCGTGTAGAAGCAATCCTTTCCTGTCCTCGCTCTACAAGGCCATAAGAAGGATTTATAGTATCATTCAAAGAATCATTTTTGGGCTAAAAAAAACCCTCAGAGTTTAGAAAGAAAGAATGAGGATTTTTTAAAAGGTGTTTTATGTAGATATATACATATTTAAAACTCCCTGTGAAAAACTTCAGAGCTTGTCTTAACCACAGACTGAAACTGAATGGCGCACTCAAAAAGAGAATAAATGACCTCCCACGCTTTCTTCTTCCCTCCTCCCAGTCTGCACCAGCCTCCCAACTCCCACATTTGACTCCTTGCCTCCCTTCTGAACTACCTGCCTCCCTGACCACAGTGTCACTATTTATTTATTCATTCATCCTTATCTTCAGGGCAAAGGGCTGGTGGGGCTCCTGCCTGCACTCAATTACCCACACACATTTTCCTCTGCTGCGATGGAGGAACCAAAGCACCTTCAGCAGGCTTGGAGATGGGAATCTCGACAGGGAATGGGATGGGACAGGGATGTTGACAGGATCGACAGGGATGGGAATCCTGTGGATGGTGAAGACTGGGCACCTGTGGGGCAGGAGCAGCTCCTGCAGCTTGGCACAGATTGGAGACGAGAGATTACCCCAGCACTTCCAGGGAGTCACTGGAATTCTTCGCTCTCTGGGTGGCCCTAATGATAAAGCTGACTTCTCTGAAAATAAAGTTGGCATCTTGAACAACGGTTTCAGTGTTCCAAGGAACTGCAGAGGTACCTGTGAGAACACACTGTCATCCTCTCAAATGTTTGAGTTACTATAAATCTGATCAACAAAAATCACAGTGAATTGCTCAGCAGTAAGTTAACTTGACAACAGCAGATTTCCTCTCTCTTACTCCATTTGTTGTCCATAGCTCAGAGCTGTGTTTTTTGAGTGGGATTGCATAAAGCTTTTTCTTGGCTTTTTTCTTTTTCCTATTTTCAAGTCAGTACCAAACAGCTCTCAGAAGCCATTACTTCTATCACCTTGAAGTCTTCGGGAGAATATTTTTGTACTATTTCTCAAATATTAAGCATTTGAGAAAAGTGGCTTATTACAAGCCTATAAAAGGGTTTTTTTTTTTCCTCCAACACCTATTTCCTCTCATTTATATGACTATTTTGCTGTTTCGTCTTTGCAGAGGTACTCTGTTTTGCAGCTCTAGATCACTGATGCTTTCTAGACAAATTCATGGGGCTGTCACTCCAGGGCAGCTGATGCTGCTGATGCTGCATTGACAGCAGGGATGTCAATGAAGGGATTTGAGCAGAGCATCCCTCCAAGTCCAACCAGAGCTCCAGGCAGTGCTGCAGCTCTTCCCCCTCGCAGCCACATGAGCAGAGGGGAGGTGAGAGCCTGACCACAGGGATTACAGCACTCAGGGCTTGGTGTGGGATCAAACAGGAGCAGAAGAGACACCAAGAGGATGCTGCTCATAGATGGGTGCTCTATACAGTAGGAAGTACCTGACAGGCTGTAGGCTGTGCTCTCAGGGCCATAGCAGCAACGTGGAAAAGCCTTTGTTCCTCCTGAAGACCTTTTTTCTGTTTTAAGACTGCCTCTTCCACACAGTTCAAGTTTAGAGACAGGAATAGAGGTGGGTGAGGGATGTCCCAGACAGAATCAGTGATTCTATTTTGCATGAAGCAATAATAGGAAGGAAACTTAAATCACTAATAAGACAATTGACTCTTTCCAAAGCATGACTCAAAAACTTGAATTACTGAAGACATTTCATGCAATCAGTACTGAGGAGACAGAACAAAGAAATCCACCTGAACTAATGGATTGACACACCTGTAGAAGCCACAAATTTCAGATCTCATGTCATCTCGGGAGAAGGGTATGTCTCAGAAATGGTGACCATATGGGTAAAATCAAAGTGTCACACTCAAAACCAGCACCTAACACACAGACAAGCAAGCAGACAGTGCTGCTGCTCTCTACAGCTCCTCTTGACAGCAACACTTCTCCTGTACTGCAGGCATGAAATCCTGCTGCAGTCATGCCAACAGCGCACAGTCACCCAGCTGAGCCCTTCCTGAGGGAAAAAATCCCAAGGGTTTGCCTGGGCATTGGGATATTCCCCAGTTGAATGCAAACAAGGGATGCAGTCAAAAATCAGAACAAAAGAAGACAGGAAATATTTATGCCATGATAAGGACTGTGATAATACGTGAATGAAATGCTCAGGCTGAGTGGAACAACATCTGACAGATCATCTGAAAAGCTTCCTGACTAAATAAGGAAAGGACTGAGCAACTCTGTATAATAACTAGGACTGGAAATTCCAACAACTATTAAAATGTATCCACTCCCTGCAAGCTCAGAGTGTAGTTTTACGAAACAGCTTATTAAAAAATATTTCCTTTAATCATATGTACAAGAGCCCATAAAATGAGAGGAGTGTGGCACAAACTTAGTGATTCAACACCACAAACCATAAAAGGTTGTACTTTTTTGCACAGCTACATGCAAAATTTACAGCTCTTAAAACAGCCACGTGACTTTTTAGTCATTCACACTCAGGATGCATTAGGACTGCACTAACTCACTAGGCTGATGTGATGCAATTATTAGAGAGTCCCAGAAAGCTGGGAAGAACTGAAATCCTGAAAGTTTTCATCATTATTAATAAATGATCCAAGAGCTATTGCATTACTAAAACCAGGAAGAATCATGAGATCAATAGAAAACATCTTAATTATCAAATATTGAATCACTAAGCTCATAGCCAGTGAAAAACAAAGCTTTCTGCAGGCATGGATCACAAACTTTGTGGCCTTTTGAAAAGTTATGTTTGTTATATAGATCTGCATATAAAAAAGTTAACAAAGTATAAGAACTCTCAGATCTTATAACTGATGAGAAAATAAGGTGTGCTCTTAAAATAGTCACCCAGTTCTCAACAGGTTTTAAGGTGCTCTGGGGCAGAGTCCTCTGTATCTGGAATAGGAGGCAGGAGAATTAAACTCTTGGTCAAGTAGACCATGGGAGCCACGAATCCAGAGGAAGCAGATTCCTGGGCAGAGCTGTGGCCTCCTGGGTGGCTTTAGATGTGTTGTGCCAGCATCAGGGGACAGCAGAGCTCAGGGAACGGTGATCCACGAGAGGAGGACAGACAGCACACACAGATGTGTGGCTGCAGTGGTGCACAGGGTTCGTCTGAACCCTCACACTTGGTAATTGAATGGGATCGACTTTCACATGCTTCCACGCACTTAGCAATTTAATTGGTTGTGAAATATGCTGGAGAGTTCAAAAGTGTTCTTTGATATAAATAGAAACGTTCATTGTAAAAGATGTTGGCGGTGTCGTATTTTATTTTTATACAAAACACTGGAAATGGTCTCTACCAAATTTCCACGAAGATGGATCACTGTTCTAACAGGATGGAGTGGATGAGGGGAAAACCAAGATTCAGGAGAGGCCAGAGCCTGATAGAGCTGAAGTTTAAAAGAGAGACCTCATTTTTCTTTCCATCCTGAACATTACAGCTGTAACAGCTTTATTACTACAGCTTTATATATGTTTACATTTTTTTGCTGATTGTTGGCATTACAGCCACATCTGGTATCATTTTTCTTAACTTGCCTTATTACCATTTGTAACATGTTTCCCCCCACTCCCTGAGCCTCTCAAGGATCAATCTTGCCTTGCCATTCCAACCCCGTCTTGCCCTCCTACCTCTCCTCTAAGTGTCAGACTTTCTAAGACCTTCTTTCAAGAGGTAATCACAACATGAACAAATCTTTTCCACCCCCATTTCTTTTTTTTTTTTTTTCCTTTTCCTTTTAAATAAGGAAGAATGCAACGGGCAGGGCTGATTTTCACCCTGCCTGTTTGGCTGTGCTAGCACTGCTCTCCTACCCTCATTCCAACTCCCACTCTGATCTGCTGGCCAAACAACGTATTTAATTGTATCATGCTGGTGGTACCAGGCCCAGAGAACTGCTCTGCTGGCAGAGTTTTCCTAAACTGACCCTATGGCCAGGATTCAGCTTCCAATAAATTTCAGGCTACACAGTGCAA